>BQNB010006416.1:0-97598 GCA_026074375.1 Tanacetum coccineum | reverse complement strand
AATAATAATAAAAAATGTAAAAGGAAAAAAACATAATTTAAACAAAAACACATGTCTTCTCATTCAAATTTGATTCATGATTCGATATTTTCATCAAAATTTCTTAAAATGCCAATACGGGGTCATGATCTGAGGGGGGGTTATTTTTATAAACAAATATGTTCTCATTGTCAAAGCTTGTGTTTTTGTAAATCTATTCACATACATCACCTTGGATTTTGATTGAAAATTTCACAACGTTTTCAAAATCCAATAAAAATGATGATATCTCGAATATTTGAAAGTTTTTCTATAAATTTGGTATATTTCCGAGGGGAGTTTTTCATTTCTTTGTGAAAAATCTGGACTTTAAAAAAAGGAAAAATCCCATTAAAGGACTAACTGTGCAAATGGATCATACTGCAGGGGGTTTTGAAATTTTGTGTTAATAAAATTCGGTATCAAAAACAACAAGGGCCAAAACTGTCATTTTTTAAAAATTAAATTTTCGGAAGAAAAACTCCAAGGACTGAAAGTGTCACTTTCCAAAAATCTAAATTCGGACGGTATAAATAGAAAATTAATTCATTTCTTATTTTTTTACCATTCCGAATTTGATATCAAAAAGAAGAGAAAATTTAATTTTTCACAAGATCGAGTTTTTGAGTTCATTACAACGACCACAACCTCTTTCTCTTCTCAAACGTAAGTATTTTTCGGTTTTATAGGTTTCGGAAAAGATTTTTGATGATGATCTTGAGATCGAATTTAAATTCGATAAAATTAGGTTTTCGAAATTGGGGGGTTTTTGAAATTTGTTAATACAAATATTCGCGCAAAAACGATATTTATATTTAATGATCTTCATGTTTTGATAATAACACATATAACGTCATACTACGTAAAAGTTTACGTAAACAAGTTATTTAGTCGAAAGTTTACTTGACACCGACAAATCACTTAAGGTATGAATATGGCATTATTAAACATAGTTAATGATCAAAGAAAAATATTATAATTTGCATAAATCTTTTCTAATCAAATGATTTAAGCTAACACATGATTAATTAGAAGCTAGTTATATTAATCATGTAAGACAAAATAAGATTAACCATAAGTGAAAACAATCTTTCCAAATCTAGAAAATCTTTCCTTATTGGTGATAAGAAATATTTCTTCTAGAAGAATCCATTAAACTAGTTTAAATAAGTACAAAACAATATTTTGCATAAATTTGAGGTTAATCACAAAATGACGAATTTTGTCCCAGCTCCACCTACGGATCCACCAAAAACACTGGACAGATCTAGGAGATGGAGGATCAGTGGGTCGAACATTTGGTTCTCCTAGGACATATTTGAATTTCAAAATGTTGCCTATAAATACCAACCTCATTCTTTCATTTTACACAACTCTTGACAAATATTTTTCTCACATATATTTTATCTTTTATATATTCTTTGATCATTATACTTGTTACATAATCCATTACAAGTGATCAACTCATTCCACTCTTTAGTGAAGAACACTCAAGAAGACGTCAAGCTCAAGTGTTAATAGTTTAGTTGTGTCATCATGTTTGTGATAATCATTCATCTTGTATATCTTGTGTTGTGTGTTGTGTGTATCATATGTGTATGATAGGTTAGTATTTATGCCTGAAAATACATAGTGTGTTAGATTGGTTCTATCTCGCAATAGAACTAGGTATTTAGCTTAGTACCAGAAAAAGTGTAAGCGACGTGTACGGTTTTCTCCGTTTAAAATAAGCTTGTTGACATAGTGAAGATAACTCTCGAATTGAGTACTTAGAGAGTGAAGTAGGGCAAAGATGTGCTTCATAGCCGAACCATTATAAATCATTATGTCATCGGTTTGATCTTTCCTATCTTTACTTGCTTACATTTTGTAGATTGTTTATTTACTTGTTGCATCGCTGTCATATACACTTGTGTATATCTCTTGAATTCACATAAGTCAACAATCTAAGTCTTAATTTTAAAACGGTAGAAAACTATTCAACCCCCTTCTAGTTTCCATAATTGATATCAGAAGCCAAGGTCACCCAAGATCTTTAACGTATATTGTACATTAAAGCTTGAATCGATCTATGGATTCAGATAAATATCTAGAAGGGAAATCCATGCAAAGACCACCTCTTTTTGAAAGTGATCATTTTATTTATTGGAAAAATAGATTTGAAACTTATGTGAAAGCAAAAGATTTAGATCTTTGGCATATTATCTTGAATGGTGATTTTCCGCCGGTTGCTAGAAACAAAGAATCCCAAGTTTTAGAAACGGTTCCTTTTAAACAACAAGATGATGATATTAAAAAGAAACTCGCTAAAAATAATGAAGCTAAAATGGTTCTTTATAATGTTTTACCTAAAAAGGAATATGAAAGAATTTTTATGTGTAAAATGGCTAAAGATATTTTGCAATCGTTGTTAATTACACATCAAGGTAATAGCCAAGTAAAGGATAATAAAATTGATCTTCTTATTCAACAATATGAACAATTTTCTATCCTTGAAGAAGAATCTATTGATAGCGGGTTTGCTTGATTTAACATTATTATTACTAATCTTAAAGCTCTTAATGAAGGTTTCTCTAGCAAGAACTATGTTAGGAAGTTTCTTACGGCTTTACATCCTAAATGGAGAGCAAAGGTCACGGTGATTGAAGAGTCGAAAGATTTGTCATCACTAGCTCTAGATGAGCTTATCGGCAATATAAAAGAACATGAAGTTGTCATGGAAACAGATTCCAAAATTTATAAAGGCAAAAAAAGGAACGAATTAAGTCCATCGCCTTGAAAGCTAAGAAAGAGTCTAGTGATGATGAAACTTCTACATCCGGAAGCGATAACGAAGAATATGCTATGGCCGTAAGGAACTTTAAAAAGTTCTCTAGAAGAAAGGGTAAATTTTTTCGGCAACCAAGAGAAGAAAGGAAGTCATTCCGACAAAGAGATGAGAAGAAAGGAAAGAGTGACCGGAAATGTTTTAGATACGGTGATCCAAGTCATCTCATTGGCGATTGTCCAAAAACATCTCGCAACAAAGACCAAAAGGCTTTCATTGAAGGTTCTTGGAGCGATAGCGAGAATGACGCCGAAGACAAAACCAACGACAAAACTTGTCTCATGGCTCAATCGTCAAATGAGGTAACTCTTAACTCTTCTTGCTATAGTGATAATGCATCTTCTCTTGATAATGATAATATGAAAATTAAATACGATAGCTTATGTGAAATTAGCTTAAAAATCTATAACAAGAATAAAATTTTAAAAACTGTTAGTGTAAATATTACGATAATTAAACTAAACAAGTCCTTTGGTTTTAATAATGACAAACAATTAACTTGTAATACATAACGTAAAATATGCAAGTTACGCATGATCACAACTCATCAACGCATACATTCATCAACACCTCTCGACGTCTCGAGTCTGCTCATGCTTCAACAAAAGGTATAAATATGTTTGTTAAGTTGCACTATGATCAATCCATTTAACAAACCATTGAAAATGATTAACAAGTAATTAATCACATTAGAGAATAGGACAATATTAATTACTAGCTTAACTAGACAAGATCTTCCATTTTAGGAATAAATCTTAGAAGATCAAAACATATCTTTCCACTTTAGATAATAGGACAAATTAACTAGTGAATAAGGACAAAACTAATTAATTCTTGTCTAGCTATTTATGAAAATAAATCTTTCATAATCTTACCAAATCTACTAAATATTTCCATATTAAGTTAAGAAATATTTTGCTTCTAGAAGCTTGTATTTAAATATCATTTAAGTACAATTAAGAAGATTTTGTTAAAATTTGTGGATAACTACAAAAAACAAAATAACAACTAGTTTTTTTTGAATCTGCACACACACGGATCCACCATAACACACGGATCCACCATAACTGGATCTGTGGATCCATGACGGCCAAGATTTGGGTTTTCTATAAATAGCACCCATTTGCTTATCTCTTGACCAACTCTTTTTACAACCTTTCTCCCACATTATTGCACACATTTAGGGATCATTATAAACAAGTTTTTATAATGTAAAAACACAATTAATCATATCATCAAAACACCAATAACCCTTGACCATAATGCTTCTAACTTTCATTTGTTGCATGCATGATTCTACATGATACTCCATTCAAGCAAGCTTAGAGATCTTGCCATCATCATCCACCACATACCTACATATATAAAGATCTATCACAACAAGCCAAGAGACTTGTCATCTTCATCAACAACACCATGCTTAGTGATCTTGATGTTTTAGATTAGGCTTTTACATCTAATTGACAAATATATCTTGGATCATCATTATACACATTTATGTATCAATCATTATACAACAAACTAGATGTTAGGTGGTTTATGTGTTTAGGCCATAAAACAAAAGGTTTGTTATGTTGGTCCATAAAACATAAAGGGTTTGGTTGTACCCGAAGAAGGACTCGGTATTTAGCTTAGTACCGGATAAAGTATAAGCGACGTAAGGTTGGTTCTACCTCAAAGTAGGACTCGGTATTTAACTTAGTACTGGATAAAGTGTAAGCGACGTTGTATGGTTTTATCCGCCTTAAAGGAGCTTGTTGATCTAGTGAAGTAACTCTCGAGTTGGGTACTCGGAGAGTGGAGTAAGGTGAAGAGGAACTTCGTAGCCGAACCACTATAAATCATCTTGTCCGGTTTGCATTTTATTTTACTTATCGCTTTACATTTATATTTGCTTTTATCGCTTTATATTTATGTTTGCTATGCATCTATGTTTGTGTTGTATATTGTGTTGTGGTAGTATAAACTTGATTGGTTGTTTGATGTTATTTAGTATAGTTGTTGTAGTATAAACTTGATTGGTTGTTTGATACAAAAGTCTTAAGTTTATAAAGGAAACGTATTCACCCCCTCCCCCTCTACGATTCCACAATTGGTATTGCTTGAGAACATGCTTGGAACCAGATGAGTGGATCAAAGATAGTGGTTGCTTCACACATATGACCGGTAACAAGAGTTTATTCTCTACCTACAAAGCATACGACGGAGGTAATGTTGTTTTTGGAAGTAACTTAAAAGGAAAGATCATAGGCAAAGGTACGATCTAAAATGACTCTCTCACTATATCTAATGTAGAACACGTAGATAACTTAGCATTCAATTTACTTAGTGTCGGTCAAATTTGTGACAATAAGTGTCAAGTATTATTCACCAAAGATGGTAGTGAAATAATTAAAGATGGTAAAATTATAGGAAACGGGATTAGGAAAAATGGTTTGTACGTAATAAAATTAGGAAATAAGTCTCAAGACAAATTATGTCTCACCGCGATAGTGGATAACTCTACCTTATGGCATAGAAGACTTGGTCACGCAAATATGCGTTTAATTCAATCGTTGTCATCTAAAGAATTAGTTAGAAACTTACCTAAACTAAAATATGATAAACATTTTTGTGATGCTTGTAAAATTGGGAAGCAAGCTCATACAAGTCATAAAGCTAAAAATATGGTTTCCACTAAAAGATGTTTAGAACTATTACATATGGACTTATTTGGTCCATCGACAATTAAAAGCTATGGAGGTAATTTATATACCTTAGTTGTAGTAGATGATTATTCTAGGTATACATGGACAAGATTTCTAAAGACTAAAAAGGAAGCCTTTGAGAAATTTGAAATATTAAGTAGGAAAACTCAAAACCAACTAGGTAGTTCTATAATAGCCATTAGACTGGATCATGGTCAGGAATTTGACAATGAAGTACAACTCCGAGCTTATTGTGATGCACAAGGCATTACTCATAACTTCTCAGCTCTACGTACTCCACAATCAAATGGGGTAGTAGAAAGAAATAATCGGACCATATAAGAGATGTATAGGACCATGCTTAATAAACAATCAATTCCCCAAAAGTCTTGGTGTAATGTCGTTGATACGTCAACTTATATATTAAATAGAATACTAATTCGACAAATACTAGGAAAAACTCCTTATGAAATATTTAGAAGTAGGAAACCTTCTTTAGAATATTTTAAAGTATTTGGAAGCAAGTGCTTCATCTTGAATACTAAAGACTATCTAACCAAGTTTGACCCAAAGTCATACGAAGGTATTTTCTTGGGTATTCTCAAAATAGTAAAGCTTATGTAGTACTAAATAAACATACATTGAAAGTCGAAGAATCACTCAACGTGACATTCGATGAAAGTCCTCCTCCTACCAAATTATCACCATTGGTTGATGATGATGTTGGTGAAGAAGAAGCCATTAGAAAGAATACCAAAATAGCAAATACTAATATAGAAGAATATGAGTCGATAGAAGTTGACGAAATCGGTAACATTAAGGAGTCCAAAAATCATTTACTAGATCAAGTCATAGAAAATCTTAATCAAAGAACCTTAAGATCTCAAGCCCAAAATCATAGTAATTTCTTTTGTTTTATATCTACAATAGAACCCAAAAATGTCAATGAAGCATTAAAAGATGAAAGTTGGGTTGTAGCTATGCAAGAAGAACTAAATCAATTTGTAGCTAATGACGTTTAGGAATTAGTCCCTTTACCTATAAGTCAATCCGTCATAGGAACAAAATGGGTCTTTAGAAATAAATTAGATGAAAATGGTATTGTATCTAGAAACAAGGCTAGATTGGTAGCACAAGGTTATAATCAACAAGAAGGTATAGATTACGATGAAACATATGCTCCGGTAGCTAGGCTAGAGTCAATTAGAATACTTCTTGCTATTGCTTGTGCAAATGATTTTAAATTATATCAAATGGATGTAAAAAGTGCTTTTCTAAACGGTTTTATAAACGAAGAGGTTTATGTTGCTCAACCTCCGGGGTTCATTGATTTTCAAAAACCAAACTATGTTTATAAACTTAAAAAGGCTTTATATAGTCTTAAGCAAGCTCCTAAAGCTTAGTATGATAGACTAAAATTATTTTTGATAAAAACACGAGTATTCATTAGGAATGGTTGATAACAAACTTTTTACTAAGAAATCAAAGTCACACCTTATCATTGTTCAAATATATGTCGACGACATTATATTTGGTTCCACGAGTCAAAACTTGTGTGATGATTTTGCAAAAATCATGCACAACAAGTTTGAGATGAGTATGATGGGCGAGTTGAACTTCTTTTTGGGTCTTCAAATCAAACAAATAGAAAACGAAATATTTTTCAATCAATCCAAGTACATCAAGGAGATGTTAAAGAAGTTTGGATTGGAAGATTCCAAACCAACCAAGACTCCGATGTCAACGGAGATCAAACTCACCAAGGACGATGAAGCCGACTCCGTGGATAGCTCTAAATATCAAGGTATAATTGGTAGTTTACTTTATTTAACTACAAGTAGGCCATATATTATGTTTAGTGTTTGCTTATCCGCTCGTTTCTAAGAGAACCCTAAGACTACCTATTTAGAAGCCGTAAAGCGCATATTTAGGTGTATTAGAGGATCTAGTCACTTAGGATTATGGTATCCGAAAGTATCCGGAATAGAAACTGTAGTTTATGCCGACTCCGACCACGCAGGCGATTACGTTGATCGCAAAAGCACTAGTGGCGTTTGTACGTTCATGGTATGTTGTTTAACATCTTGGTTTGCTAAGAAACAAACGGCCCTTGCTATCTCCACGGCCGAAGCCGAATATATCTCCGCCGGAAAGGCATGTCAACAAGCACTATGGATGAAACAAGCTCTCATCGACTACGACATATGCCTCGACAACGTTCCTATTATGTGCGACAATAAAGGAGCTATCGATTTAAGTAAAAACCCCGTACAACACTCTAGAACTAAACATATAGAAATCCGTCACCACTTTCTATGCGATAACGTCCAAAAGGGCAATATCTCTATCGAGAAAGTTGCATCTGAAGACAATATAGCCGATATATTTACTAAGCCTTTAAAATGTGAAGTATTTATATATTTAAGATTAGGATTAGGAATGATGGAACTTATCATGGATAGTCATCCTTCATCATCCCAAAAATAATCGTAAGCGAAAACTCTAATGAAGTAATTATTCATTATTCAAAAGATGCTAATTCTCATTAGAAGTTCCAATTATAAAACTTTCGATCATGAACATAATCGAGATTATAATTTTACTAGATAATGAAAATATCAATAAAATGATCATAGATATCTTCAAAATCTACATGTATGGTAAATACATGAAAATTACGAAATCGATTGAAAAAGACGAAAAGAACAATCATCGAATTACAACTCACACTTGTGTTGACGATGTCTTGTTAAGTCTAAATGTTCATAAATGATTGTGTTATTAGTAATGGTAAAACTTATGCTAAAAGATAACACACTCCTAGTAGGATCGACTACGTTGAAATTCCATCAGGAAATTCACAACAAGTTTCATGGTTCACTCAAAACTTGGACGTCGACTCCGAAAATTATATCACATACCCCTAATAGTATGTATAACACATTCCAATTGCCAAAAACACAACACCATATCTTAATTTGCTCAAAAATCAACTATGTCCATATTTTTGGAAACTTGCGGACCACGGATCCACCATAGGTAGATCCGTGCATTATTTAGGTGGATCCGTGTGTCACAGATCGCGGGTAAATAACTGATTTTAAACAAATTGGGACCACAACAAGCATTAAACAAACACACTCACGAACTCATATACCAAAATCCTCAAACAAACATAACTCTAATCGGCAATCGGAGCAACTAGTCTACAAGATCATCAACAAATCATTAATCTATAACAACTATTGTAAGTGATTTCATCTTATTTTCTATTTAATTTCATATCTAGGGTTTTGATTTTGATCAAATCACATAATTTAGGACTTTTAATTTTGCTTGTTATTTTTGTACAATTAGAACTAAGATATAACAATGTATAACTACTTTGATACTCAAAAAGCATAATTGAAGCGATTCGCCAATAATTAATTTTCGGCAAAAACCCCAAGTTATGATTTTCACTTCTAGGAACTTTTCAAAACAAGGTTTGTTTAACTACATTGTTAATACAACGCAAAAACTTTTTCTTCATGCATTAAGACTATTGAATGTGTATACAAAATGCTTAACTCATAAGCATTGTTCGATTCATTCATTTAGAGCAATATCAAACATAGGTTGTGCATCAAGGTTTGCTTATTATTATTATCATCACTATTTTCATTTTGTTAAAGTCAAGCAAACCACACATCCACATCAAGTTCATATAAACACACTTACATTATAGTTTTCACTTATCAAGTCATTGCCATTTATAATAATTTCTCATTGAAATCACTATAAATTACATATATACCAAAATGCCAAGCGAATACCAACAAGACTACAAGAAAACCCGTTCTTATGCTCCAAAAATCTACAATGATCCCAACATGTTCAATTCATTTAGGGATATCTATAGGGCCTTAGAAAGTAGATATGTTCATGAAGGGATATCCATTAACCCATCCTTTTATAATGACCTTAGTGATGACTTAGTGGCCAAGTTTACCGCCATAGGTTTTAATTGCTTGTTATCTTTAGATGAGCAAATTTATCCTAGGTTCATCTTTGAGTTTTATAAAACTCTTAAGCTTGAAAGAGACTCCAACAAACATTTCTCAATCCAATTCTTTATCAACAATCATCATTTCAACCTCTCCCTTGCTCAATTTGCTGAGCTTACTCATCTCCCTAATCAAGGCATTTGTATCTACTCTGATGCATGGGGTCTTGATGAACTTGAGAAAACCCTAGAGCAAATTGAACCTTACAACTCACGTCTTCCTGCTCTTAATAATATCCGTAACCTAATCCATAGAAGAACCGTTCATGAAAAGATAGACAAAGAGGGAAACACCATCTATAAATTACCAAACCAAATCGAAAAAAATGAGCTCTTTGATCACCTTAGGCCTTGTGAACTAGTCATTAGGGAGAACGTTTATTCCACCATAGGAAATAGAGACTACACTCAAACAGTTATTGCTTTGATGTTGTATTGCTTAGAAAATAGACAACACTTCAACCTTGCCTACTTCATCGTCAGGAGGATGTACTTCTTTAGCGATAGACGAGACAAAGTTCTACCATATGGCATGACCTTAACTCATCTCTTTGAGAACCTTAAAGCAAACATGTCACAAGGATCATTTGATGAACGTTACAAACTTGTCCTTAGGAAAATGTCCTCACTTAAGGCAAAACAACCCAAGAAACCTCCACCTAAAAGAACTAGGAATGTAGGAAAATCTAAACAGACTCAATTGACCACCTCATCTTCAACTGAATCTCCACCTTCGGATAATGGACACTTTCCTAGTACTAAGCTTTCACCTAGATCTTATCATAGGGCTCTTAAGGACGATCCTAACATGTCCAAGGAGCAAAGGGAGATAAGAGGGATGTTTAAAAACTTAGGTCGAGCGTTGCACAACTTTGCAAGGATGTTAAAGAAAGATGTCGTTGAAGAATAACTTGTTTGTGAAACATTTTAATTGTCTTATTAATGTCTCTTTGGCTTGTTAACTTGTTTACTTGAATTTGCATGCGTACACTAGATGTTGAAACTACGTACTCTCTTTATTTTGCTATGCATTATGAATATCTAATCATGTTAATGTTATTTGGTAGTACAAAATATTACTTGCATGATAATTTGCTTTGTGTTTTGAGTGAAAAATGATGTTCTGGTAGTTTTTGGTGATATTCACGACCCACGGATCCACCATATGGTAGATCCGTCTGTTGCTTTAGTGGATCCGTGGCTCATCGAGGCCAGGCGCCAAAATTCGAATTTTCTTGATTTTTAACTTTTTCTACTTTATCTTATAACCATGCTATATGATACTATGTGGGATCTTAAACCTTAGGATATAACATGTTCTCCATATAATCCAAGAACCATTATACAATTCATATCACCACTTTCTCCTTATGATCATCACCCTCAAACACCATTTTCTTCATATTTTCACCACATTTATCACATACAACCTTACTAGTTCATAGCTATGACTAGTTCATCCAAAAAAAATTCACCAAACTTCATAAGAAAACCGCAAGAATGAGTGTCAAGTATCCAAACTATGTCAACCTCACATCCTCAGGTGAAGAACAACCAAATAAGAGAACTCCTTCACCACCTCCTAGAAAGAAATCACTCTCACCACCTCAAGCTCTATCAAAATCAATCTCTAGCAAAAGCACACACTACATCTCTTCATCATTACGAAGTGAGTCTCCAACACCAACCTATGTTGCACCACCACCTAAAATTTGTTTTGTCATTCTGATAAAACTTAAACATTAAGAACTTCCTCCACTTCAAGTGTCACCAAATGATCCTTATGTTCAAACCATGGATAATTGGCCACCGGGCCCCTCTAATCCATCTCCACCACCACGTGTCTCTAGACCACCTCCCGGTTTTCCAAATCCACCACCTGGGTTTGAACCATTACCATCAACCCAACCTTTGTTTGTCAACATTAACAACAACACACCTCTCCTCAACAACAATGCACCTCCACTAGAAAATATTCACCATCCACCACCAAATCTTGGAAATCAAGATTTTCCTAATCCTCTAAACATTTTTGATTTTGTTCATCCAAATGACATGCCTCACCTCCACAACATGTTTTTTCAATGTTGTAGCACCACAAGGCATGAAATCCAAATGCTCCAAAATAGTGTCATCTACATGTTCTCCTGCATTTGACACCACCTCGGCCCTTTATCACACCCACCTTAATTTCCGCATTAGCCGTATAATCACCTCACCCCTCAGATTATATGAGAAAATGTTATCTATCCCAAGATTTAGGATTTTTAATTGTTTAAGCTTATCATGTAATGGCTTTTACGCCAAATTTTATGTTTTATCCCTTATAATAGGTTTAACATTATTTTTATTTGCTGTGTTGATGATGGATGTTTATTGCGTAAAATGTATATGTGTGCTGTGATTGTCATATATATATTTGCTTGCCTACTAACTTTGTGTTGTACCAATGCATCCATAGCTTGATTACTTGGTGCCCCAAGCAAGGGTGAGCATACACCAAGGGGGAGCACTTACAATTTTGTCATTATTTTTTACTTTGCATTCGTACCCATGTGACTTAGCATTCGTCAAAAACAAGACTTGCAAGATTCGCCTCTACAACACTTTTTGCTTCGACAAAAAGGGGGAGAAGATATGTAAACTCATCTACTAAATACTTATTTAGTAACTTTTAAATAAGCACGAGTTTATATTTTGTCATCATCAAAAAGGGGAAGATTGTTAATACAAATATTCGTGCAAAAACGATATTTATATTTAATGATCTTCATGTTTTGATAATAACAAATATAATGTCATACTACGTAAAAGTTTATGTAAACAAGTTATTTAGTCGAAAGTTTACTTGACGCCGACAAATCACTTAAGGTATGAATATGGCATTATTAAACATAGTTAATGATCAAAGAAAAATATTATCATTTGCATAAATCTTTTCTAATCAAATGATTTAAGCTAACACATGATTAATTATAAGCTAGTTATATTAATCATGTAAGACAAAATAAGATTAACCATAAGTGGAAACAATCTTTCCAAATCTAGAAAATCTTTCCTTATTGGTGATAAGAAATATTTTCTTCTAGAAGAATCCATTAAACTAGTTTTAATAAGTACAAAACAATATTTTGTATAGATTTGGGGTTAATCACAAAATGACAAATTTTGTCCCAGCTCCACCCACGGATCCACCAAAAACACTGGACGGATCCAGGAGATGGGGGATCCGTGGGTCGCACGTTTGGTTCCCCTGGGACAGATTTGAATTTCAAAAGGTTGCCTATAAATACCAACCTCATTCTTTCATTTTATACAACTCTTGACAAATATTTTTCTCACATATATTTTATCTTTTATATATTCTTTGATCATTATACTTGTTACATAATCCATTACAAGTGATCAACTCATTCCACTCTTTAGTGAAGAACACTCAAGAAGACGTCAAGCTTCAAGTGTTAATAGTTTAGTTGTGTCATCACGTTTGTGATAATCATTCATCTTGTATATCTTGTGTTGTGTGTTGTGTGTATCATATGTGTATGATAGGTTAGTATTTAGGCCTCAAAATACATAGTGTGTTAGATTGGTTCTATCTCAAAGTAGAACTCGGTATTTAGCTTAGTACCGAAAAAAGTGTAAGCGATGTGTATGGTTTTCTCCACCTAAAGGGAGCTTGTTGACATAGTGAAGATAACTCTCAAGTTGGTTACTTGGGGAGTGGAGTAGGGCGAAGAAGAGCTTTGTAGCTGAACCACTATAAATCATTGTGTCATCGGTTTGATCTTTCTTATCTTTACTTGCTTACATTTCATAGATAGTTTATTTACTTATTGCATCGCTACCATATACACTTGTGTATATCTCTTGAATTCACATAAGTCAACAATCTAAGTTTTAATTTTAAAATGGTAAAAACTATTCAACCCCCCTTCTAGTTTCCACAATATATTTTGCTTGTGCGAAAAAGTATTTGTTGATATGTATAGTATGCATAGTTTTTGACATTTTTTGAGTATATAAATGATTTTCCTAACCATTTTTATACAACACACCTCTTTTGTAAAATATTATACGTTTATAAAAATAATATAATTATGTATGTGTGTTAGAACAATGCAAGCACAAGCAAAGTTTAAAAATATATTTTCTTTTACTTAATTACCAATGTATTAATACAATTTTTTATTTTGTTTAACCAACCCAAGGCCAAACAACGAAAGATGATGAAGAGATTTAGACATTTTGTTGGAAGAGAGTTAATGTGTTGGGAATATTTTTGTGATGGATTTTAACAATGATCTTATGACTATATTTTCCAACATACTTGACACAATATTGAACCCTCAATCCCAAGAAGGTTACTAGACTCAACAATGATTTGCAAGATGTTTATGTAACATTTCTAAATATAGCTATCTATGCCTATATGCAATGCACAAACAATTTAGCAATTTAACACAAGAAGTCTAACATAATTCTTATTAGGCATAATCCAGAAAACTATTAACAAATAAATGATGCACATGGCATATGAGTTTAGATATACGAGGCATGTAGACTCGTACGTTACACACGGGTTGTGTCAATTTTTTTTCCGCATAGAGTGCGTATAATGGTTGCTTGCATAGTGATTTTGTAAAATGTTGATGCCTTTTTTGATGGGTTATTACCCATACAATATAACTTTTAAGTTGCCATAGAAGAGATGGATACAAGCATTTATAGTACTACCAATAGCTTACAACCTGTAAATTCTCGAATAAAGCTTTCTCAAATAAAGCTTGATACTGGAAATCTGATCTTTCACCAAGACAAAAGCTTTAGAGAAGAAAATGCCTATTACATTCTTTAGAGTATTATGCCACATACTCAATAACTAAGAACCCAAGTGCAATAATGTTCTAACGTTAAAGAAAACAACAGGCAATCGATCGACACATATCAATGGGATTAATCTAAATTAAAAAGAGGGTTACATTTATATATTTCAATAAAGATACCTCTATATTGTTCAGTTCTATCATTTTGGTTACTTGACCAACCTAACTCTCATTCGTCAAGTATGGTACATCATGGAACCTTATAACCTGATGTAGGTACAAAACAGACTTATACATGTTTATAGGTGTGTGGTACTCTCAGTTATATCCTATTTGTTTGCTTTTAATTCAATCCCTTAAGAAAGAACGGAGGGTGGTTCAAACAGGTAACTATATGAATACTTTCACATAAACACTTTAGGATCAACCATGAATGTCTATCATTAAGTAATTTTTAGAAACCTATGAACTTGGATATGCCCTCGACCCACACACACATAACTAACCTTGGTAACCTTTGACCCGCGTTCTGTCACTTTTCATTTCATCTCTTCAACATCATTTGCCAATTTCTAAACTGGCAGTGCATTATCTATTTTGAAGACCAACAACGGACAAAATGGCTAAAAATGAAAAGCAAAAATGTTGAGTTCAAAATTTCCCTTGTTTAGTTTTATCATATAAACTAATATATGTAAAAGTGAGCATAAGTCACCAACATCAAACGACGTTTGTGACAAATGTTAAAACCGTGAACCACGATTTTCAGAATTACATATGCATACAAAAAGATTTATCAATATCATAATTTCATTTCATTTTACCAACAAATATATACCCATGAGGCCACTGCTCATGTCGTTAATAGTCATAAACTTATGTACCCTATATGAGTCATTTATATTTCAAAATATTCCTTGAAGCATACGTTGTATGCGACCATTGTTCCCATGGAAACCGCCAGCAGCTCTGTTAGCCCCTTCGCTGGTACCTATAATAACACCAGTTTAGAAAGAGTTAGTATAAATCCATCTTTTTTTCATCTATAATAGCTTGAAAGAAACATTGGTAGCCCTGTACTACTGCATATCTGTTTGAATGAACTTACCACTTGAAAAAAACAAATGGGTTGGTTTTTACCCTTGTATTGATAAGCTTTATTAATCAGGGTGCCATGTTTTCTTTTAATTCCCCAGCACACATCACACCAAATAAAACATTAACTTACTTTAAAAACGATTGTTAGAGATACATGAGTAACTAAATTTATATTTGGTCATGAAAAAAACATACTGACCCATATGATATTTACAGGGGACATATGAGTTTCAGTTAAGCATACCGTTATCGCCATTACGTTCATCACAGCATCTTCATAATAAACAGATTGCACCATCCCTTTCATCTTAGGGATCTTTTTAGATCCTCCCACCACAATTCATTATTTTAACTCATGTTGAAAGGCTCAGATAGGTTGGGAAGGAAGTGTAGAATGATAAGGCGGTGCCATTTAAACCATAGCCACATGAAACCCCACCTTTGATAATGAAAGATGGAATGGAGAAGGTGGAAGTTAAAGATGGTTCTGGAATAAGTGTTATCACCATATAGGGCGGTGGTGAACTGATATAAAAACAGATGGCCCAGACCGAACTGCGACATATGTTACCTTATGTCAAAAGCATGGTCTATAATCTATCTGGTTAAATGTTAAATGAAATATAATTCTTTAAATTCAAAGAAATAATGCGTATAACTAACTTAATTTTTGTATCTGTAACATTAATATGATTTAGTTGTAGTATGATATGATTTTTTTTGCAAACCTGATGTATGCAAACATATACCTGCTATAACAAAAGCCAACCCTATTCGGGATTCCATCAAGGCGATTCTTATAGACATATTTTAGGATGCTAAAATTTTGTTTGCTGTTAAAATTATATCTCTATTTTTTTCTCTGTATATTTGGCTCAGAAAACTCAGATCCCCATAAGGCTTAGGTCTGCAAATTTCAGTAAATTACTTTCTTAAAACATACCTGCTATCGAAAAGCCTAACTGCTCTAATTAAGACATATGATTAAAAAAATTCTAATTCATTCGTATTTAAACTATTTCTTGGGTCATCATAACCTGCGAGAACATCATTCTAACATTTAGATAGAGATTTAAAGCATAAATTAGGAGGGTGTTTGGGTGTGAGTTGTAAAAGGTTTCAAATATGTGCAATACCTCTATGTTTGAGCCGTATTTTGGTGTTTGTTTAGATGAGATGTGTTAAGAATGATAAAAGTGACGATCTTATTGAGATAAATGTCTTGTAATAAATTGAGAAATAATATTGTGTAATAGGTTAGGTGATAGGCTCGTGACGTAAATAAAGTCACGAGACCCAACAAATAGCTAAAAGCTAAGAAATAAGAGCTTCTTGCTCTTCCTTGTAATTGGCTACCCCATCACCACCTCGTTAGTGGGCTGTGTGTCTTTTAATCTCATTCTTATCTTTTCTCTAATCCTTCTTCTCTCTCTTTCTCTCTCTACTTTCTATCTTTCTCTCTCTAGAATAAACACACACATAACACCTAAACACACACTTTATTGCTTATGAATCCTAAATTCAAGACCTAACAAGTGGTATCAGAGCTACAAGAGCGATTGAGTATCGTTTAGGAGTGCTTATTTCGTCAGCTTATTCAGATGCTTATTTTGAGCTTATTCTGGTCAGAATTGCTTATTTCGTATGCTTATTCTGTTCTTTAAGTGCTAATCTGATTGAAATTACTTATTTCGTGTTTATCAGCTCATTTTTGTGAGCTTATTTTGAGTCAAAACTGCTTTGGTCAAACAGTCAAACAATTTAATCTGGTCAAATCAGCTTGTTTTGTGCTTATTTTGCTAATTTCGGTTGTGTTTTATGCAACCGAGATTGATTGTTTATGGTTTTATCTTAAAAATCATGGCCAAACTAGTTCAAAATATGCTTATTTGTGCTTATTAAGCAAATTCGGAAGTCAAACCTCGGAAAAAGCAGTTATAATATCAAATTCAGAAAAAGTTTGTTACAAAATCGTTGACTGGTCAAACTCGAAACTATAACTGATTGTAAAATTTTTAACTTTTGATCAATGGTCAAACTCAGTAATTGGTCAATACGTTTTTTGAAAACCACGTTTTGTATAGATCTGATCCAGATCTGAGTTCTCTTTGTGTTTGTGTTTAATAAGGGAGCTCATAAGATCTTAAAGATCTATAACACAAAAGATCTCTCATCACAGATCCAAACTCAGAAACAAACTCGGAAAGATTCATTTTCAAGAATGAAACGGGATAAAAGATAAAAAGATCTCATTCTTTTTTTTATGTGTTCATGTTTGAGTTCATACGATCTTAAAGATCCACAACACACAAAGAAGTTAAAGCATCATAGATCTTTGTCATCATTTTCGAAAAGATCAATTTTGACAACAGAAGTACATAGATAATATATTTGATCTCAGAATCTTATGTGTGATATCAAGAAAATTCTAAGCTCTTAAAAAGACCCATTCGCACAAAATCAATTTCATCACTGATCCAGATCTGAGTTTTTATCAAAATTTATTTCAAAGAATCGAAAAGAATAGAGTGAGTAGTATTAATCTATTTCAAAAACAAAAAGAAAAGGAAAATAATCATACTCATTCTCGATACTCATTCTCGACAACACTCATTTTTGTCAAGTCTTGCAAGATTTATTTTTGTTTTGGTATAACAAAGTTAAAAATAGAAAATAAGTAAAGATCTCAGGTTGTTCTCTTTTCGTGTACTCACATTTTAGACCTAAAAGATCATAAACACGATAGGAAAAACATCATCATAGATCTCTTTTGAATCATAAGCATCTTTGTTTAATTTTCGAACATAACAAGAAAAATCAAGAACATAAGCGTTCATGTCTTTCTTTTGGTTCGGTACAAAAACGCAACAATATAAGTCCAAATGATAACCTACCATTGATAATAAAGTAATCTTAAAGCCAATCTTTTGTTCTTCTTTGTGAGAAAACATCAGCAAGATTGGTTTTCATTTGTAGGCTTAAGTTTGTGCTATATTGTTTTTGGAGACATAAGCAAGATTTATGGTGTTTTGAATAAAGAAATAAGGATGAAAACACCAGCCAGATTGATTTAGTGTTGTAAAGTCTATGTTGAGTGTTTCTAAGAAGAGACAAGAAAGAGGCGTATATGTTAAGTGACTAGGGTTGTGTTGTTTTTAGCAAGTCCTTTATACTACTCAAATTAGGGTTGTGTTATGTGGGCCAAGACTTTGTGTTTAAATCTTTGTTGGGCTGTGTTTTTTAAAGTTAACAAAGAGTGGGCTGGTGAAAATTTTGAAAGTGAATAGCATATATAACGGTAGGACGGGACCCTTTGATTTTGTGAGTTCATGTGTTTGGATCACAAATTTTATTGCGAGAAGATTTTTCGAGAATGATTGATAATTTGGATTGAATTTTTGAGTTTGTGTTGAAAATTAATTGGGTTCGTTGTGATAAATCGGAAACATGGAATCAAAAGATACGGTATCTTCATATTTAGATAAAGACGAACAGGAATTACAACGATTAAAGAATGAAATGAAAAATAAATTCGACAACATTTTTCATCATTTTCAGATATGCATTCATGGTTTACGTCCAGACTGGTTTCATCAGAATGGGGAATACGCTTTTCAGTTTCTTTTTGGAGCAGAATTTCAATCCTTTAAGAATATATTTGATAATAACATAGATCACCTAAAAGAACAATTTGACAGAGAGGAACTTCATGAGTATGATTCCAATACATGTTTAGCAGTGCTTAATGTAACATTTCTCATTTTCAGGTTATTTTCAACTTTAATAAATTCCATTATTTATTTTTAGAGTTTTACGCGTTCACTTTTAATTATTATCTTATAGTTAAATCGCGTAAACTAAAAATCAACGATCAATGTAAACGGACACCAAACAAATTAAAGTTTACATCAAGCAAGTGTTATATGATTATTAGGAGTATAATTTATAACTTTTCATAATTTATTTTTGTTGGTTACGTAAAACGCTTACGTTTCGCAATAAATTACATTCGGTCGTACCCGGAAGCACCTTTACCTATCTACACTTAAACAAATACCCACGTTTATACCCAATACTCAAAATTTATTTATTTTTCTCACCTATATCATCCTAGAACCGGACTTGAGCTTTTACCCTTGAAATAAATCATTTAAATCCATGTATTATGTCTTAACCTAGCAAGTACCTTACATCTATGTACCTTGGACCCAACTTACTAAACATTGGCTTGTCAAATGTCCTTCCCTCCTCACATATGGTGTCTCTCTCCTCCTAGGGAGGAGGAGAGCACTTACACATTTGTACCTTAACCCTACTTCTTAACTAGAGTTAGTTTAAGGTTAAACCATGGGTTAGTTACTATATAAGGCAAGTAACTAGTGCACATTATCCTCTTACACTTTCCTACAAGAAAAATCAACCAAGAACTCTCTCTTTGAGCCCCTAAAACCCACGGCATACTTTTAAAATTTAGGGTTTCATTTTATTTTTGCAACCAAGGTATTCCAAGCATTCAAGTGTTCAATCTAAGGCTACCTAAGACTACTCAAGGTGTTGGGAAGCTTGGATTCGGGTTTAACAAGGAATTATCAAGAAAACATATTTAGGGTTTTCTTGATTAGGGTTTTGGTTTTGAAGGCTTGTTTGGGGTTTACATCTTGTGTTCATCATCCTACTTGATTCCTATAAGGTCTATTTAAAGTTTTCAATACTCGTTTATTTATTTTCTATTGTATACATATTTGTTGCATTAGTTAATCACCACCTAGTTTTATTTTAAAGTTATATAAAGTATATGATGATTTCATATGGACAAGGGACATGGACATTTAGAGGACTAAATACATGTGGAATATACGGTATAATACTTGGTGAATTTATGGTGCAAAGTCTTTAAGTAAAAATAATTACAAACTAACTATTTAAATTGAAAACCCTAATTTTAATTAAATGCCTACTGTTGGAATTCGAAATATAAACCCTATGTTTTATATTTTATAAAAATAGTGCTCTTTACAAGGATCGTGAGCATGTAAGGGAACATTCGAAAACAACGAATTATAACCGTATACAAGATACGACCATTTACAATATATATTATTAACTTTATAAAAAATAATTATATAAACTGAGATGAACAGTAAAAACATTTACTGTTCAACAGGGGTATAAATTGTATAAATATAATATTTTGATAATTTTCCTTTATACGAAACCCACAGGACATAAAGAAACTCGAAAAAACAACGGAATTATAACAAACAAGTTCGTATTTACAAGTAAATAAATAATTAATTCTATAAAATAACTTTATAACTGTTTAGGAATAATAAAAAGATACTTGGTTCATACAGTGTATTTAAATTTTATAAATATAATATTTTGATAAATTTTCTTAATACTAATCCAAGGACATAAGGATCTCGAGAAACGGAGCTATAACGAACGAGTTATGATCTAAACAAGTTACACGTATTTAATTTTATAAAAATAATTTATATAAACTGTGATGAACAGTAAAAGTTACTGTTCATCAGGGGTCTAAACTTATTAAATATGATATTTTGATAAATCATTTTAATACGGAGACGTGGACATAAGAAACGTATAAAACGGAGTCGAAACGATAAAGATATGAGGTTTTAAAACTCGCGCGCATTACTTTTATTTTTATACAATCTTTTATAAAACAATTAATTTAATAATAAAATATCATTATTAAATCATACATTTTTACAAACGATGCATTTGTAAACGGAAATAATATTTTCTTACGGATACAAGTACACACGCTTTTATTAAACAAAGTACGAGTTTAAAGTTATTAAATTTAACTTTTAAATAATTAATAAAAACTATTAGGTGGTGGTGTAGCTATGCAATATGTGATGTTTTATTTATATGAAATACATTATACTCATACGGCCTATAATTAATTAGGTTGCATTCAAATTGCCGAGGCGATTCACTTGATTTAAATAATCAATCATTCACTTTCAGTGAGTTCATAGCCTCACTTTTACATAATTATATTGTTTTACAACTTTGGGGTGAGAAACATGCATTGTTTTACATTTGGACGCAAGTACTCTTTTAAACATATTACGAGTTGGCCTAAGTAGCGAAACCCACTATTGCCCACTATCATGAACTGTCAATTGCTAGTTAGCGAGCGCGAATGTTATGCATAGATCTATTGGGGATTGACATCCCCGTTCGGGTGAGTAGCGCTCATCAGTTTCGGAGGTACCGAAACAACGAACGTATACATGTCGGAACAATTTGGATGTTGCGGGTTGAACATCTACATGGGCACATTTAGTGCATTAAATTGCATACATATATGTCGAGCTTCGGTGTCATGAACTTAGTGCACTCGTAATTACTTTTAAGATATTGTATGTGTTACATGTCTTACATTGGAAATCTTGTGGTCCTACTTTATACATTTACTAAACCTGTGAATTCACCAACTTTATGTTGACGTTTTAAAGCATGTTTTTCTCAGGTCAATAAGGTACGAGAAACAAGGATACATTGGTGGTCATCATTTTGGAGTCATTACTATAAAGATTTGGATGCATTACATTTTGGGAATATTTGTTATGTCTTAAAATCTTTACTTTTCATGGATGAACTATTTAAGCTTCGGCTATTGTAACAAACAAGTCTATTTAATCCAATGTATCAATTTTAAACGACTCATATAGAGGTCGTTCTCTTATCTCGTGCTGTTGATCTATGAAGTAACATTCCCCAACCCATATTCCGCTGCGACCCATTTTTGGGGGTGTTACAGATTGGCATCAAGAGCCTAGGTTATAGAGAACCAGGTCAAATGTTTTTTACTTGGACTATAACCAGTTTCAAACATTGCATCATACAAAAGTTTTTCATGGGACACATACACTATTAAGTTGCATTTGTTAATTATACTAAATGCTTACGTAATTTATATACATACCTTATCATGTATATATACCACCCTACCTTGCGTATATTTTACACTTGTTTATATAAGAGTTATTATATAAATACTAGAGCGTCTCTTAGGACAAAGTATGCTATAAACTCGTATGTCCTAAACATTATCTAGACATTAATCTATCTTATATAATATTATACCATCATTCATTCATAACATCATTCATGTATACCACCAATCATTCATACCATCATCCATTTATACCATGATGCATTCCATTTCGCCATGTCGCATTTTCATCACTGCCATGTGTGCATATTCATTCACCATGCATCATCGTACATCGTGTGTACCTTTCATACTGCACGCATCCTGCATGGTTTCATATAAAGATGATTTATATAAACTTTTGCTTGTGCAGGTTATGGCTGCATCCACTATTCCCGTCTCTGCTGAGGAGAATCTTGGGGACCCGATCGATATCCGGGTAGATATCATTCACCCAGAGCCTGTCGCTGCAGTTGCTTTTCCTGCAGCGGCCATTGTGAGGACACAAGCCCAACACGGGGAGGCTATACGAGGCATACAAGAGCATTTATTAGGAGTGCCCATACAGGAGGAGCTGACGGCTCTGAGATTTAGGGCAGACATTGCTGAGGCAGAAAATGCTTCCTTGCGTGCTAGGATTAAGACTACAGAGGCAATCAAGAAGATTACTCATAAACGTGAGAGACAGACTCGTGTTAAGATTGAGCAGCAGTTGGCTGTGGTTTAAGAATCCCAGCGTCAGGACCGAGAGGACTTTAGGAAACTCAAGGAGCTCGTAACCAGCCAGTTCGAACGGCACTCATAGATATCTTGCTTCATGATTTATGTACTAGTTTGTATTGGAGATTTTTTTTAGTATTAAGAAAACATGTAGTCTTTTGGTGGGAAGAAACAATGAACCCAATTATCTATTAAATTATGGTATTATGAAAACTTCGTCAATTTTATTTCAACTCTCTATTATCCATGCAAACCGCTTACTAAAACATCATGATTTTTTTTGAAACACATCACTATCACACACTAAACTATTTCGATATCCCTCATAAACTATTTCCATGGTCAATTTTCAAAACTATCTTGTTATCCATTCATAAACAATTTGTTACCTCAACATAAACTCCTTACAATTACATTATGAACTGTCACATGATTCCTTCGAAATTTATTTTGATACCACCTCATAAACAATTTTAGTATTGTCTCATAAACAAAGTCGATGTCGTTAACAAAATACCTTATTATCGATTAATAAACTATCATTTTATAAACTATTTTCCTATCATTGGCAAACTGTTTTACCATCGTTCGATAAACTAAAGTTCTATAAACTATTCCACAGTCGCCTTGTAAACAATTCCACTATTGTAATAATCTGTCTTACTATCATAAATAAATCAGTTCACTATCGGGTTATAAATACGCATTTTATAAATTGTTTTACTATCACTTTGAAAACTATTTTACTGTTGTAATAGACTATTTTACTATCATCTAATCAGATACCACCTTATTAACTATGTTCTTACCATCGCATAAACCATTTTACAGTTACCTAATAACCTATTTCGGTATTACAAAAAAAAATGATTTACCATCACCTTATAAAACTTTTGCCAACATTTATAAATTATTTCACTTGTGTTTTATAAACAAATTTACCATCACTTGTAAACCACTCAATTAATACTTTGTAAACTAAAGACTAGTTCGTCATTACCTTATAAACAAGGTTACTATCATTATTTTTCTTATTCCCTCACCATCATCTTGTGAAGTACCTTCTTGATATCATATATACTATTTTGCAAACATCTCAAAAGCTACGTTACTAACACTTTATGAACTACCTTGTCCTTACCTTACGAAACCATTTTTCATCACATAAAATATTTTATTATCAACTCATAAGTCATTTAGCTATCGTCTTGAAAAACCACCATACGATTTCTCGCAAACCAATTTTATTGTCATCCTATCAACAACCCTGCATCCACCTTGTGAATCATTTTGTCATCTTATAAAACTCTTTGGTACTTATTTATGCATAACACAATTTTGACAAAAATGAGCATCGCATCGTTAGCCCTCAAATATACATAGCCTGATCACCTATGTATAATTCAGGAAGGACTATGCCATGCTGAGAGTAGTCACCATGTAACATTTGTCAATAAATCCATTTTTACTTTGAAAAATAAAGTTTTGTGTGTGTATTCGTAAAACGAGTTTACTTTGGGGAATCGAATTAGTAACCATAGCAACTAAGCAGACCTTTACTCCATCTTACTATAAAGTTGACATCATCTTATACCAAATCCTAAGCCGAAAAGCCAAGACTCATCACTAGTCGACCTAGGACAATTCGCTATCAAATTCGCTCGCCATTAGAGAACTTTCTAAATCATCCATTCAACATCGACTTGATGCCCGTAGAGATGGGTAGTTTTGACGTCATTATCGGCATGGACTGGTTAGCTAAATATCATGCCGTAATCGTTTGTGATGAGAAACTCGTTCGTGTTCCCTTTGGAGATAAGACCTTAGTTTTTCATGGTGACGGAAGCAACAATGGTCACGAGTCCCGATTAAACATCATCTCGTGCACCAAAACACAAAAGTATTTGCTGGAGGGATGTCCTATCTTTCTAGCACAGGTTACTATGAAAAGGGCGGAAGACAAGTTGAAGGAGAAGCAACTTGAAGAAGTACCAATAGTTCAAGACTTTCCTGAGGTTTTTCCCGAGGACTTGCCGGGTATTCCACCAACCCACCAAGTGGAATTTCAAATCGATTTGATACCGGGTGCTGCGCTAGTAGCACGGGCACCTTATCAACTGGCTCCGTCCAAAATGAAAGAATTGTTGGACCAACTAAAAGAACTTTCCGACAAAGGCTTCATAAGACCCAGTTCCTCACCTTGGGGAGCTCCGGTCTTGTTTGTCAAGAAGAAGGATGGATCATTCTGGATGTGCATTGATTACCGAGAATTGAATAAGTTGACGGTGAAGAACCGTTACCCGCTTCCCAGGATTGATGATTTGTTCGATCAACTACAAGGTTCAAGTATCTACTCAAACATCGACCTGAGGTCGGGTTATCATCAACTAAGGGTTTGTGAAGAAGATATTTCAAAGACCGCATTCAGGACTCATTATGGACATTATGAATTTCAAGTTATGCCGTTTGGTTTGACTAACGCGCCTGCTGTATTCATGGATCTCATGAATCGGGTGTGCAAACCCTACCTGGATAAATTCGTGATTGTCTTTATTGATGATATCCTGATATACTCAAAGAACAAGCAAGAGCATGCAGAGCACCTCAAGTTAATCTTGGAGTTGCTTAAAAAGGAACAGTTGTATGCCAAGTTCTCTAAGTGTGAATTCTGGATCCCTAAGGTATAGTTCCTTGGTCATGTGATCGACAGTCAGGGTATTCATGTGGATCCTGCCAAAGTCTGCAACGGAGATTCATCAATTTTTGGGCCTAGCAGGCTACTACTGAAGATTCATTGAAGGATTCTCAAAGATCGCCAAGCCAATGACCAACCTGACTCAAAAGAAGATAAAGTTTGAATGGAGTGACAAGGAAGAGGTAGCTTTTTAGTTAATAAAGCAGAAGTTGTGTAGTGCACCAATTCTAGCATTACCCGAAGGAAATGAAGAATTTATCGCTTACTGTGATGCTTCAATCAAAGGGTTAGGCGCAGTACTAATGCAAAGAGAAAAAGTTATCGCTTATGCATCACGACAACTAAAGATTCATGAGAAAAATTACACCACTCATGATCTGGAGTTAGGTGCAGTGGTATTTGCTCTGAAGATATGGAGGCATTATCTGTACGGGACAAAGTGTACAGTGTTCACTGACCACAAAAGTTTACAACACATCCTTGACCAGAAGGAGTTAAACATGAGACAACGCCGTTGGTTGGAACTACTTAGTGATTATGATTGCGAAATCCGCTATCACCCAGGAAAAGCAAATGTAGTGGCCGATGCGTTGAGCAGAAAGGAACGAGTAAAGCCATTACGGGTTCGGGCCTTAGTCATGACTATCGGTTTGGACCTTCCCAAGCGGATTTTGGAGGCTCGGATTGAGGCAAGAAAACCAGAAAACCTCAAGTCTGAAGACGTAGGAGGTATGTTAATTGAGAATTCGAAGGACCCAGGAAAGAGAAGTTGGAACCGCGTGCGGACAGAACCTTGTGTCTGAACAACAGGAGTTGGTTGCCGCGCTATAGTGATCTAAGGACTCTGATTATGCATGCGTCCCACAAGTCGAAGTATTCTGTTCAAAAGAGAGGAAAGGTGATTCTATGCATCACGCAATGAAATTCAGAGAAAAACTATACGACTCGTGATTTGGAACTTGGTGCAGTGGTGTTTGCTCTAAAGATTTAGAGGCACTATCTGTACGAAACCAAGTGTATGGTGTTCACAGATCACAAGAGTTTACAACACATTTTTGATCAAAAGGAGCTGAACATTAGGCAAATGTCGTTGGCTAGAGTTAGCCAGTGATTACGATTGTGAATTCGTTATCACTTGGTAAAGAAAATGTTTTGCTGATCCTGAGCAGGAAGGAACAGAAATAAACAAATAAGATTCGAGCCTAGTCATGACTATCTGCTTGGATCTTCCTAAACAAACTTAATGCTCAGACTGAAGCACGAAAACCAAGAGAACATCAAGAACGAAGATGTTGAGGAATGTGATTAAAAATCAAAGGATCTAGAGAAACTTATGAACGAAAATTGGAACCCCCCGCGAGAAGGACTCTATGCTTAAATGGCAAGGAGTTGGTTACCTGTAATGTGCAAACTTGAGACTGTGAATCATGCACGAGTCCCACAAGTCCAAATACTCTATCCATTCGGGTTCTGACAAGATGTATCAAGACATGAAGAAGCTATATTAGTGGCCCAATATGAAAGCCGACATCGCTACCTATGTTAGCATTGTGGACTAGTGCTAAGGTCAAAGGCTGAACACCAAGCTATTGGGTCTGTTAGGTGCAACCCGAGATACCTCAATGGAAGTGGGATAATAATCATGAGGATTTTGTTACAAAGCTTCCTAAGTCGTCACAAGGTTATGACACCATTTGGGTGATTATTGACCGACTTACTAAATCTGCCATCTTAGTACCAATGAGGGTAACTGATCCCATGGAAAAGTTGGCAAGGATGTACCTGAAGGAGGTGGTCACGAGGCATGGGATACCTGTCTCAATCATTTGTGATCGCGACCCTAGGTTTGCATCAAATTTCTAGAGGTCACTTCAGAAGGCTTTGGGTACTAGCTTGGATATGAGTACTGCATATCATCCATAGACTGACAGACAAAGCGAGAGGACTATTCAAACTCTTGAGGATATGCTATGTGCTTGTGTGATCGACTATGGAAAGGGTTGGGTTAACCATTTGCCATTAGTCGAGTTTTCATATAACAATAGCTATCACGTCAGCATTAAGGTTGCACTGTTTGAAGCGCTTTACGGTCAAAAGTGTCGTTCACCTGTTTGTTGGGCCGAGGATGGAGAAGTTCAACTCACTGGTCTAGAAATAGTGCAAGAGACAACCGAGAAAATAATTCAGATCAAGCAAAGAATTCAAGCCGCTCGTGATCAACAAAAGAGTTACGCCGATTTAAAGTGTAAGCCGATGGAATTTCAAGTTAGAGATAGAGTTATGCTCAAGGTTTCGCCTTGGAAAAGAGTAGTACATTTTGGAAACTGAGGGAAGATAAACCCTAGATATGTTGGACCTTTCAAAGTGCTGGAAAAGGTTGGAGCCGTTGCTTACAAGCTTGAACTTCCTCAAGAGCTGAGCAGGGTTCATAATACGTTTCATGTATCCAGCTTGAAGAAGTGCTATGCCGACGAACCATTAGCCGTTCCATTGGATGGACTACACATTGACGACAAGCTTCATTTTGTCAAGGAACCAGTCGAAATCATGGATCGTGAAGTCAAACGGTTGAGGCAAAGCCGTGTTCTAATAGTCAAGGTTCGATGGAACTCCAGGAGAGGTCCTGAGTTTACATGGGAACATGAAGACCAATTCTGGAAGAAGTATCCACACCTCTTCACAAAGACTACACTGTTGTCAAGTGCCGCGTCTAAAGCCTTGAGGACAAGGCTGATTTAATGGGGGAAAGACTATAACACCCCATGTTTTAGGGTCATTTATGACGTCTATTATTTCACTATTTATTTTTAGTCTTGTACGCGTTGCATTTAATTCTAATTGTTAAGTTAAATCGCGTAAGCTAAAAATGATCATTCAACGTAAACGGGCATCAAACAATTAAATGTTTACGTCAAGAAAGTGTTAGATAATTATTTGTAGTATAATTATTATCTTTACACATTTTATTTTTATTGGTTACATAAAGTGTTTACGTTTCGCGATAAAATACGTTTAGGCATACCCGGAACCACCAAAAATTATCTACGCTTCAACAAATACCCATAATTGTACCAAATACTCAAAAATTACAAAAATTCATCATATATATGTACATATGGCCGGATACAAGAGAGAAAACACAAAGATATTTGTAGTTCAAAACACTCTCCTTGAAATCATGGGATGATTTCCATATTAGGGAACTAAGAGCTCCATCTTACTAACCCTAATAGTGAAATGGACCAAAGACTTCCTAGAAACCCTCCTTATGTCTTTGACTAGTCCAAGAAGTATATAAGCTAGCAACTAGATAGAATACACACACACTTTCATTTTACTTGGTGAAAATCAACATATTCTCTCTTTGTCTCTCTTCCAAACCCATGGCTACAACCAAACAACATATATAATTGTTAGGATTAAAAGTCTTCATGATGATCTTGGAGTTGCTGCTGCTCAAGTTAGAGTTACTGCTACTAAGTAAAACTTAGTGCTGTTTATTAACTCTAAGGAAAAATATGCTAAGTAGTTAGTACTGCTAGTGTAACTTAGTTACTACTACTAGTGTAACTTAGTACTGCTAGTGTATATTAGTACTACTAGTTACTACTGCTAGTGTAACTTAGTACTGCTAGAGTAAAGTTAGTACTGATGATGAAGATTGAAGAAAATATTCTAAGTAGTTACTACTGCTTGTATATAGTTAATGCTGATGGTGTATAAGTTACTACTACTTGTTAAGAGTTAATGCTGCTGGTACAAAAGTTACAACTGCTGAAAGAGTTTCTATTGTCAAAAGAGGATGGATAAAGACAGAATAAAGGATAAAGATTTCTTGAAGATCAAGATTACTTACGTGATAAGTATGAGTTATTTATAGAATAAATCTTAGAGAATATTCTAAGTTTTAGGAATATATTGTAATCCCATTAGGACTCCTTGGTGTATAAAAGGAGGTCCTAGGGCATAGAGTTTTATGTATCTTAGTCATATATTCATAGCTTCAAGGTTTGTAACCCTAATACTATTAAGAGTATTCGTATTAATATATTGAAGCTTATTGTGTTTACTTATGTGTTACTGTTTCATTGAAGACTCACCCAAGTCTTAAAAGGAACATGGTTCCAAAAGCAGTATTAACTAGGTCAGGCTTAGTATCACTTACTACTGCTAGACCAGTTAATACTACTTAATCAAAAACAATAATGAATAGTACAAGACCAATGACAAATGTTTTTAATAAAGCACATTTAGCTGTTAGAAGGCCCATTAACAACAAAACAACAACTAAAAATAGTAATTTTAATTAGTGGGTTAATATTGTTAAAGGTAAAAATGTTAATACTGACAAGCCAAAAGCAGTAGTTAATGCTGGTAGGCCAAAAGTAGTACTTAATGTTGTTAAGGGAAACCAGGTTAATGCTGTTAAGGCCTCAGCTTGATGGGTTTGAAAACCAAAAACCGAAGTTATAGACCATGTTTCCAAACACAACAGTGCATCAATGCTATTTAAAAGATTTGATTATGTTGATGTACAAGGCAGATCTAAGTCAGTGATGGCTTTGGTCCCCAAAAAAGACTAATTTTCTTACCTTATGTGCAGGGCAATCCACAACAAGAATTGCAGGAGAAATGAGTAATTGACAGTGGATGCTCAAGGCATATGACAGGGAACATGTCCTATCTTACTGACTTTGAAGAAATTAATGGAGGATTCGTTGCCTTTGGAGGTAGCCTCAAAGGAGGGAAAATTACAGGCAGAGGTACAATTAAAACTGGTAATTTATATTTTGAGAATGTGTACTTTGTAAGAGAGTTAAAGTTTAACCTCTTTAGTGTCTTATAAATATGTGACAAAAAGAATAGTGTTCTCTTTAATGACACTGAATGTATTGTTTTATCTCCAAACTTTAAGTTAACTGATGAAAGTTATGTTTTACTTAAATTTCCTAAAAAGGACAATATGTATAGTGTTGATTTAAAGAATATTGTTCCGTTTATCTTATGGCATTTTTCTGTGATATAAATTAATTCCTTTACTCAGGTGAGTTAATAGCCCCACGTTTTAACATTATAAATGATTATACAAGTTTTGGGTGAGAATCATAATGCATGTTTTCCAATTGAATGCAATTGGACATTACATTACTATAACCGTGTTTGCCTAAGTCGCGATAACCATCTAATCCATTATCATGAACGACAATTACTTGTTGTTTAGCGCAAATGTATAAATAACTCTATGTTTTTGATTGACATCCCCATTCGGGTGAGTCATACTTAACCGTGCCTGTTTGCTGTACAACGAACTTATACATGTCGGAACATAGGATATTGTCGGTTAACAACCCCACTTGCAGTTGGCAATTTTATATTGCTATACAATACATGTTGACTTCAGTGTATGAGCTATAGTGAAAACGTAACACATTTTTTGATGTTTGCATCTGTTTGCATTATCATGGGAAAAACTTAAAAACGTGTCCCTACATTATCCATTTTACAAACCTATAAATTTCACCAACATATTTTGACGTTAAGCAATGCTTTCCTCTGGTGACCATAAGGTACACGACAAGGGATACATTATGGTCGTTATTTTGGAAGTCATGCATTAAAGATTTGGTTGCATTACATTTTGGGAAACATTTGTTATGGACTAAAATCTTTATGATTTGTATTTTGAACAAGTGAAGCTATGGGCGTTTGTAACAAACACTTTACTAAATCTAATGTATCGGTTTTAAACGAATTTTTTGGTCATTCTTATATATATCTTGTGTTATTGATCTATGAAGTACCACCCTCAGACCCATATTCCGCTGTGATCCTTTTTTGGCTGTTACACAATCCTTTATCTTGCAAAATAATGTAGTTGCCCACCCTACTCTTTATCAAAATGATTAAATAAAAACCCCGCCTTCATATCATCCAACAACCTTTCCATTGGAAGAGTGAAGGCCTGTGGGGAGGATTATGCCCTGGGCCTATAATGACAGTCTAGTAGTAGCAACAGTACAGCATCCAAATGCTAACGCTGAGAGGAATCAGAAGCCCAAAAGGCTTGGAAATTGGTCATACAGTAATGAGGTAGAATAACAATGGAGCTTGATCTCTTACAAGGCAATTTTTGTTAACTTCTAAGCGGAAAAGCCGAGGGTATGAAACATTTAACGGCCCTCCTCCTACCCTATTGTCAAGATAGAATCTTGTGGACTCACCTTTACCCACCTTTCTCTTGAAATATTTTTAAGATCAATCCCGATAGGGAGAAGATCATCACTCAACTTTACTATTCGATACCAAGGCCCTGACTTATATTTACATTAAAGCGGTCCCTTTAAGCCACCATGTAACCATGAATTGAGCGAATGACATACCCTCAAAGCAAGCATTGTCCTTCCTAAAGAATCCCTATAACAATTATCAACATCGATTGATTACTCCTTTGAGCTACAAATGCCAAGACTCCTTGGTTGAGAGGAGGAAACGACCTTATCGCAGGAATCCAAGAATTTTTTTTTTATTACTTTAAAAAGAGCCATCCTCAAAAAAAATTTCCTTCAAAACTCTAAAGGCTTGTCTATTTACTTTTTGAGGCTTTGAAAGTTAATGAAGTCATAGACCCCAAGGCCACCAAGAAAGAGTTAATGGAGGATAGGACGACCCACGCGAATTGAATGGAGTCATGAATTTCTCTTGAGAGGTTGTTTTTTATAAAATGGTCTATAATAGGGGACCGAATTGCACATCTAGATCATATTTTCCCCTAAGGGAGACCCAATTAGATATAAGGCAATTAAGATGATTGGCAACCAATCGACAATGCAAGAGAAATTGACTACTCAGGGGTTACAGACCCAACACCATAAATCAGAGCATTCATCCGCAAATTGGATGATGAAAGAATGTAAGTTTTTGTCTTTTCCCACCTTGTTAGGATATCAAATCATCACCAAAAACGGAAATTATATAGAAAGAAAGAAAGGACAAAATAGAGATAGAGAGGAAAAAAAGAAAATGTAAATGGTTACTTATTAGATATGAGAGAAGCAACACCCTTCACCTTGTGTAGTAAAGGGTATTTATAGTACAAAGGAAGATAAGACCCTAAATGGGTCGTTTGGCTTTATCTTGGGCCGAACCTAATACAAATGGGCTTTAAGCCCGACAAACCATAAGCCAAATAGCTTAAATGAATTCTCAGTAAACTATGTTTCCTATATAAGGCTGTGAACTACACTAATGACCATCACTTTAACATAAAAACCACCTAGAATCTCCCCTAAGGGAGGTCCCATTAAACTAGGCTTCATGACTTTGTGACGTCTTAAATCATGGAGCCTTGTGTTCTTGGGAATTCTTTGACATTCCTTTTGCAAGCTAAGATGATCTTGGATCTTGATCTATGCTGATATCTACTTAACTTACTCTTTGATACTAGTCATTTAGCCTTGACTTTATCTTGACACTTGAGATCTTTAATCTTTTCCATAACTCTTATGCCACCTTTGCGATCTAATGTCCTTTACCCTCAGCTCAATGTCTAGAAAAAAAATGCCCCTTTTTTGCTAAACAATACCCTTCCAACATTTGACTTTGAACAATGATTACTTATGCCCAAACATGATGGATGAAATTATACTTAAATTACAAATTAAAGACATACATAATCATTGTAAAGGAAATCTTGTCCATAATGTTCTTCGAGGAAGTGGCATGTCAACAAAGTTGCGAAAGGACAGAAACATGTACTGAGCTTTCATTAATGAATTATCTCTATCGATGGATCATGAGCATAGATGAATGAGGTATGTAACAGCGACACTTTTATACCTGAAAATTGATGTAAGTGAAAAACAACATATAAAGAACGAATATTGCTTTGTCATTCAACTTAGTGGTTACATTAACCTCCGATTCTTGCGGACCGGTTTAACAGTAATAAATATTTGTACCTTTTGAACAGGTAGCTCAATTTAGAAGAACCTTCTTAACAGGGTTTCCAGCTCAAGTGTTAGATCCTCTAACACGATGCATTGTATTCACCGTACCTATGCAAGTTCTCATTACTGAACGGTCTTAAAGGCAAGACAACATCACGGTAAAATGTGAATCAGAGTGTTACTATCTTTTCTGATTGAGTCGTCCAATTTTATTACTAGACTATTATTGATATCTAGTTTTGACACAAGCTTGATTCATGCAGAATCTCGCAAGTCACTACCGCAGAAGCTGTTTGAAGTTGACTCTGGAGAATTCCATCATGCACTGGTAATACTAAAGAAGCAACACTCTGAAAGTTCTGGTAGTTATCACAAGGATAATGGCGTAGGACCCTTTGATAACCAAATGTTGTAAAATGATATCCTACATTAGTATATTGTGAATTTATTTGCCCCTAGTGCAGAATTTTTGGATAAGATCTTCGTTGCTCTAGACTCTATAAGTGCACATTTTGTTAATTTTGTGAACGAAGGCTAGAGCGGAATGCCACCCTTTGATCAATATCAATGATCTCAAGGAATAAGAAAGCCGATAGAAGCCGTGTTGACTCCGAGCAAATGAACAAAACTTATTTGGAGAGAAACTGATAGTTATGGATGGTTGTGCTTGCAATCACCGGGTCCATGATGACTTGTCCTTTAATATCATAATCATCTTTGTTGATTAGCGAAGATTAATGCATAACCCGGGTTCTGCCTAAGTTGTGTAGAGGGCTTCTTATTTCACTCCTCTATCCATACTTTTTTTTCATTCCCTTCAAACCCCTTCAATGTTATTCTAATGCGTCCTTCATTATCACCAATAGTTGGGTTTTTGTTTCCAGGGAATAACCATGCCTTAGAAAACATTCTTACCCAATCTCACTTTTACCTGCCTTTTTACAAATAATAACTAAGGACTTCTATTCTATCTAATGGAGTGTCCTTGGGTAGATCCCTCCGGTTCTAGCTGGATCATGGAACAAAAACACCGTAAGAAACAACAATTGGTCGGTCTTTGATATTTCCATAGTAGCCATAAAACCATTAAAAACAATCAACATGTTTGAGAAATCATTTATAACACATTGAGAGTTTTCTATATCACCAAAAAGCTCCCCCTACACATATGCATCATATTATGAAAGAGTTTTGCACATGCGAGGTCAAGAACGCACTTATATTCACAAGATCTTATCCATTATTAAGCCGTATTGATCATATTTTAATCACTCTTCTCCCCTCAAAAATTGCATATGTGGTGACAATTTTTGATATATCAAGTGAATTAAAATACAAGTTAATGTATGTTGATCCACTTTTAGGCTAACCAGACAATGGGAGAACAGGAAAGCATGCCGAATGAACTAATTATCAAAATTTATACCCCCCCTTCCAATATATAGATTAGAGGAAAAATTAGATGGGAGGTTGATGAGTCACACAAATTGAAAGAATTTTGGAAATTCTTTTTGAAAATATCTGAAAAATTTGTGCTCAACAGGAAAATGAATTAAATTTATCTTAATAATTATAATTTCATCCTTAGTGGCTTCTCTAGACATCTAGGGTCAAAATTTTAATGTTTATATGACTGTGCTAAAGATCGCGAAGATAAGAACTTTCCCCGTTTGTTTAGGCTATAAATGTTGCATAAATAAACATTTTCTTTCTTTAGAGACCGAGTCCAACTGACATTACTTAGAAGTACGTCAAGAAATTTAAAGAGACAAGTTTTAGAAAACAATTGAACTCTTCTCGTCGAAAACGTAATTTATACCAGCCTTGTTGATATGAAACAACATTTATGGGTTCTAAATGTTATCGATTTAACGAGAGAACATGTCAGAGACTATTATTTTGGTATTTTTGAAATTTTTTGATTTTGTATTTTGCTTTTATAGGTTATATTATTTTTATATTTGCTTTTCTGATAAGAATATATACAAGGAATTACTGTGATTTTGCAAGATGTTCAAGCTCCTGTAGAGACAAACTGTGCATACCAAGGCGACGAACCAAATATAGTTAAACCTATCCACTAGAAGGGCTTTGGTAAAAATTCAGCCAATTGGTAATCATGTTTTTCTATTGTACAAAATGACAAGTATATCAATCGTGACCCTTTTCCATGTGTTCCTTTATGAAATGGTAGCGAACAACGATGTGTTTTATTCTTGAGTGTTGGACCATGTTGCAGGATATGGCTATGGCTGATTTCGAATCATAATAGATAGGAATCTTGTGAAAGTGAAAGCCATAATCCGAACTGTGTCTGCATCCAAATGACTTGGGCACATCAAGCGGATAGAGACACATATTCTGCTTTCGCGGTTGACAGTGCCGTACAGTCTTGCTTTTCTGATGATCAGCTAACCATCTTTTCACCAAAGATATGAGCTCCGATCGAAGTACTCTTGAAGTGAATTTACATGCCCTGGCATAATCAGCGAATGAAAATAACATAGGATCAAAACCAGAATCCTTCGTATACCAGAGACCCATATTAACGGTTTCACCGAATATAGCGAAAGAATTCTATTAACATCCTTGAGGTTGTTTCCTTCGTTGTCTTAGCCAGGTTACTCTAGCACATAAACAAATAGCATGAAAATGTCCTGTCTTGCTTAACGTATGATACAATAGGGCCCAATCAATCTATGATATTTTGTTGCATCGACTAGAGTCCAATGTCCTAAAGGTCAAGCATGTTTTGATCTCCATTAGAGTTCTAACGGGATCACAAGTTTCCATTCCATATTTTTTAAGGATTTCTAACACAGTAAGAAGGAGTGGTTTATGAATATTCCCCGGGGAGATTGGTTAACTTGTAAAACCAAGGAAAAACGTCCATTTCGCCCCTAACATGCACATTTCAAAGCGCTTTTCATAAGTGTCATCAATAGTTGGGTATAAACCTAGTGTTTTTTATAACCAAAGATATATCATTTACATAGACATGTACCTCACTAAGATGTCATCGTCCGAAGCGTCTTATAAACATCATTGGATCAGTAGTGCCTTTGAAGAATTGATTTTGTAGGAGAAACTTTGACAATTCATCGTACCATGCCCTTGGTGCTTGTTATAACCTATAGAGAGCCTTCTTTAACTTGTAGACATGACCTTAGGAGATCAGCATTTGAGAAACCTTCAGTTGACACACAGAAGCATTTGTGTACACCGTCCTTCTTTTAACGTACACAATTCAAGAATGCATTTGACATCCATTTGAAACAAGATAAAACGATTTTGTGACAGCATATGCCAAAAATAACCTGATAGCTCCATTCTAGCAACCAGGAGCGAAGATTCTCGAAATCTTTCCTTCCTCTTGTGTAACCTCTCAAAACAGACCTCTTTGTTCTAATGGCCTTGTTCTCTTCATCATGTTTGTTCTTGAATAGCCATTTCAAAGTAAGGGGTTTGATGTTATCTGGAGCAGGAACTAACACCCATTCATCAAGCCTTTTGAACTTGAGAACGCTCCATCTTGTCATGAAATCAATCTATGCAGGTGATGAGGTGACTTTTTATAGCACTATTTCAGGGTCATTTAAACCCCTTAAAATCATGCAAATATGCACATATATGTGCTTGCATCATTTTATTTTTCAAGTTTTTTAGCACTTTGATGACAATGGGAGGAAATACAAGTGACATTGCTCATTTGGAGAAGAAATAGACATGACATGGACTTACACCAAATCACTTAAGAATGGGCTACCGAGCGTCGGAGACGGCGTCACATGCTTCAAGCGACGCCGTCGTGATCTATCTAGTGACGGCGTTAAAAAAATGACAATGGCGTCAGAACGTAACCGACTTAAATCAGAGATACTATCTTGTGACGGCGTCGCGACTACAACTGGACGACGTCATGACGATTTCTCTATATATTCAAAACCGAATTACGGTTTTGAGTGTGTAATTTTGTATAACTTTTAGGAGCCGAACCCTAAGGTAACATTGTCACTTTAGGCCGTCTTAAGCTTAAAAACATAATCCTAACAACATTAATCCATGTTTATAATCAAGTATTATTAAAAATTTATCTTTAATCATACAATATTTCTAAGTGTTTGTTTGATTAAATTATGTTTCTTTGCTTCCTTTAATAATACGTTAGGCTAAACCCCCCTAGTATTTGCTAAGATTGCAAGACAGTTGGAATGTAAGCTCCTTTACAGTTGCTGTCGTTGTGATGAATGTGCGCGTTAGGCTATAGAAAACTAGCCAAAAGAAAATTAAATTAGCAATGACGTCTAGGAAACGCGAAAAAAAAAATAAAAAAAAGAAGTGTAATGAAAGGATACCATCTGGAACAGTCTCATACAACCTTACAACATAATAAGGTTTGAATCCCCTCTAGGGGCCTTGAATAGTCTTCATACTACCTTACTTTTGATTTTCATTAAACAGAAATATTAAATAGACGACGGTGATTTGTGTAATTCTATTTATGACAATGAAATACTTACACAGATTAACACGAGTGTACAAGGAGCAACATATTAAGAGAGCAATCTAATGAGTAATGTGCATGATTAAGATAAATCTACACTATCTTATCATAAAGTTATTAACCAGAAGTATTAGATTCTAATTAGTATATAATTAAATAGTTAATCAACCAACCTCATAAAACCATTGATTTTTCTAGGCTTTTTATAAAATATAAAAAACAAAAATAATCTCCTTTCAATCCCATAGATCTCGACTAAGCCCTGTTTGAGCCTTCCCAACCTATTCCCCTAGAGAACGATTACAACCCCCGAGTCTTACCTATACTACGCTACAACGACTAGGTACACTGCCTATGGAGTTTCAAAACTTCTTGTTGAATCCTAGAGACAACCGCATCAAGTTTTTGGACGCCGAGCTTCCGGAAATATTATTTTCAAACATATATATAAAAGCCATAGTAACTAAGGTCTCGCTGAATCCATTCAATTGAGATTTTATTTTTGTTATATTCTTTCTTGTAGTCTATCTTTTCTTTGTGCCTTTTATCTGTAACTCTTTTGTTCAGCATCATGATGTATGAAAGACCACCCACATAAGACCTTTTCAAAAACCCACCACGAAAACCACAGACCTTCCATTCCCAAAATATACCTTGGTGTTCCAACAACATCAAAAGAATCTATCTATGAGTCAATGGCTCGTATTAAACAACTTAATCCAATAGTCCCTCATCTTGGCTAGATTTATGTCCTTAACTCAATTCTTGTATGATCCATTGTCAATGACTATACCCGATGGACCCTTGACTTTACAATAGCCGGAAACCTTAGCAATTAATGGGAAGAAGCATGGGGAAAAGCCGAAAGAAAATTTTCGCCCAAGGCCAAAAAGAATGGGACAACCCACCAAACATTATTTCTGAACAAGAATTAGCAAATTTAAAGGCTCAAGCAAAAGAATGATATAGAATGAGAAAAAGTTTTGGGTGTGAAATGCATAAAGGGTAAAACATGGGATAAGAGAAAAATCTGAACCCACAAAGAACAGCCACAGAGTCCCTCCCATCATTTGAGAAAACATACCGCCCGTAGACTACCCGGATGAAGTAGAAAGAGATTATAGAATCCCGATTGAGGTAGAACCTATAACAACACCACTAGAGGATTTATGCTTAGAATACATGTAATCATGACATTCCTCTTATTCTACGGAAATCCTAATTTTGATTAACCGGAGCCTCAACCACAACCCTTTCCTAGTTCATTTCCTAGTTGTCCATCCTTAGATATAAGTCTAGGTGAAGAAAGAGGCCCCGAACCACCCATCAAACTAAATAATCCGGATAGTTTTAGGATGAAGGTAGTTGATCACTTAACCATTCATACACCGCCTTCATCTCACGTGGCGTCTTTCTACCCTATGGATGTATATTGCTATTATCACCCATGTCTAGATGACCCTAAGAAACATTATGGATTTAAACCGAGGATTTATTAGGACATAGAGGATCCCTAGGTGTTGATTTATCAAAATTGGAGATGATAGAAAATGATTGGGAATTAGAATCTAAGGAAGTTTCTTTTCTAGGAAGAGGACTTAATTCACCCGTTAGGCCAAAAGAAGTAGAGAATGCTAGGATAAAAGAAACATACCATTTGGAGCATATTATTCAATAACCAATTTTTTAGCATGTGACCCCTTCCCACAACAAAGGTGTGTAAGAACTAGTGACTAAACTAAGACGTATGTGTTTTCCCTATGCGTCGGACGTGCATAAGCTAGAACCTACTTGTTTTATTAGCATGCAACACTCTTTCATGCTAGAAGCTTAAGCCAAAATGCTAGCACTAAATCAATGAAAGAAGCTAAAGAAAAAGTCCCTTGTTGGCCACTATTGGAAAAACATGCTCAGGCATGATGTGGCCATAAACTAGTCACTATAATTCCATAGTAAACTCCCCGTTGCCATAAATTTGGGGTCTGGTCAAATGCAATCCAACTCCCATTCGAGTCCATGAGAACCACTGCTGGGCCAAGGGATTCGACCCATAAATGGGTCCATAATGCACTGTTGGGCCGAGGGGTCCGACCCACAATTGTTGCATAAGACCCACTGTTGGGCCGCGGGGTCCAATAGGGTCGGGTTAGCTTTTGGCTGAAAACTATGCGACACACTCGATATTAGCTCTTCTAAACCTAGAGCGACATAAGCAAATGCCTACTTGGCTTAGACCACTCGACTTGTGCTTTAAAAAGTTTCACTGAGCCATAAACAGGCCGCAAGGCCCAACCCGGGGCCCAATAACTTCAAAATAAGCTAAAATGTAAGTGTGCCTATTGAAATGTTACCCATAACTTAACATGTCCTAAATTGGGCTAACAATACGTCATCCTGTATCCATAAACCTCATGGAACCTTTATTGGGCCGAGAATCCCAATAAGATAAAATAAGCTCAGCCAAGTTTATATATAAGCCGAGAACGTACGTTTTGCTTATTTGCGCTAAATAAAACCTAATGTCACTTTTCAAAACTTAGTCGGACTTAAAATGCAAATTTTGGAAAGTTAGAGGACTAATAGTGTAAATATGGAAACCTATGGGTTTAAGATGAAAATATTCTATTTTCATAAACTTTAGGGGCTGTTTGGTAAATATGGAAAACCTAAGGGTGGTGTATGAATAAAAGTGGTTTATAATAGACACTTGAGGTGTCGGACTAGTCAATGTATAATGGGGATACTTAGTCGACTAAAACACATGAAGATTAAACAAGTATGTTTAGATTTGATACATGTACCGGGTATACTTAAAGAATATAATCATATATATTTCCAAAAGCAAATAAGGAAAATTAATACATCAAACACGTGTACTACACAAGTGATAACAGTATATATAAACTGGCAAATTATTGTGGCTTATACAAGAAGTCATTAGCCTAAAATAGTAGACTAAGACTTGACCGTGTTTTCTTAGGTATTTGACAGTATCGCTTATTTGTCGTATTTGGTGCATTTGCAATTCAAGGGGAACTACCGGCTAAGGTGAGTTCATAGCCCTATGTTTTATAGTTATTTAAATGATTTACATCTTTGGGGTGAGAACATACTTTGTTTTACAAATTGGACGCAAGTGCACATTTTATACAATGATTACGTGTTTGCCTAAGTAGCGATAACCCACTGAGCCCACTATCATGAACTGTCAATTACTGGATTGTAAGCGCGAGTGTTATAAATAGATCTAGTTAGGATTGACATCCCCGTTCGGGTGACTAGCTATCACCGGGAATGAACGATATAACATGTTGGATGAGGGATGTTTCGGGTTAGAACATCATACAGGGAAATGTTGGCTATATTTATATTGCATTCATACATGTTGAGCTTCCGTGTCATGAGCTTAAGGAAACGTAATACCATTTTGTGATGGTTGCATGGGATGCATGTTCACGGGGAAAATCTTGTGGTCCTATTAATGATTTACATAAACCTATGAATTCACCAACTTTATGTTGACGTTTTAAGCATGTTTTCTCAGGTCAATGAAGCACCAGGTGCTAAGGATACATGGGGGTCACTCTTTTGGGGAGTCATGCATTTAAAGATTTGGAGTCATTACATTTGGGATACTTGTTATGATTTAAAGTCTTGTTTATCAAGTGTTGAACAAATTTAAGCCATTGTGCTTTGTATTAAAACAATTTTAATAAATCCAATGTATCGTATTTTAAATGACTCTTTTAGAGGTCATTCTCATATCTTGTGTTGTTGATCTATGAAGTAACGCCCTCGGATATACATTATATTCTGCTGCGACCCAGATTTGGGGGTGTTATAAACATCTATACGAGCACAATGTTTGCATTAATTTTTATTCACATATATGTTGTAGCTTCAGTGTCATAGCTTAGGTAATCGTAATTACTTTTATGATATTGTATTTGTTACTTTATCATACACTTGGAAATCTTGCGGTCCTACTTTATACATTACTTAAACCTGTGAATTCACCAACTTTATAAAGATGTTTTAAAGCATGTTTTTCTCAGGTTAATAAGGTACAAGAAACAAGGATACATTGGTGGTCATCGTCTTGGGGAGTCAATTTGCTATAAATATTTAAATGCATTACATTTTGGAGTATTTGTTATGTATTAGAATCCTTACATTTGACGAATGAACAAGTTAAGCTATGGGCTTATGTAACGAATAAGTTTATTAAATCCAATGTATCATTTTCAAACGGCTCATATAGAGGTCGTTCTCATATCTTGTGTTATTGATCTATGAAGTAACACTCCATGACCCTTATTCCGCTGCGACTCAATTTGGGGGTGTAACATCTAAAGTACCGGCTCACTCAAATATAATTATCACCTAATACCACTGTTCTAGAAAAGGCGACAAATTACAAATACACAGCCATAATGACGGATGAGACACTTGCAATTGCATTCAAACCTTAACTCGAATAGGCTAAAGGCATCAATTATCTTAGGTACCAAAGTTGGGTACCCGAATAATTTTAAGGCATATAATTCTCACAATTTAGTGGACTAGGTTGTGCTAGTTATAATGTCAATCCGTGTGGAATTGCCTTACTAGGAGCATTTTTTATTGAAAGCATATATAAATTTTTTTCGTAAAATATCAGTTAGAAATTTTTTTGGCAGGGCAAACACGGAGGATATGATTAACTTTTCCTATTTGGCTCTCCTTTATACTTAAGTTGAACATTGCCCTCAATGTGATAACTGATAACTAGAGAATAGAGAAAATTAAGAGAAAACGGTACTTCCCGGGGCATAGAGATATATAGCTGCGAGAGAGCTATCCTTGAGCAGACTTCATAATTTTCCAATCTTTAAGCTATATTACCTACATAAAAGTAAATACACAAAAACATAAAAAAAGAAAATATTTTTTTAGAAAAATAACGGATACGACTAGAGTTGTATGGAGGAGGGACTCCTCCACACTTAAGTAAAGCACGGGCAGCCTCTCGAGAAGCACTTAATTTTTTATGCGTATTTTATTTTAAAATATAAGTTTACCAAGTTTTAAATTTATAAAACTTGATCTACCTAACCACGTACTAACGGGCAGAGAACCCGATCGTAGGTAGTATAAAATGGTAAATCTGAGGTTGTCCCAAGAGCTAAGTTGTAATTAGTTTTAATTTGAAATGTCACGTTTTGAAAATGGTTTTTGATTTAAATTAAAAGGAATTAAAAATAACAATATTAAATAACTGAAAATAAAAGAGTTGGAGATATCAAGAGAGAAAACATGCTAACCTAGTTACTTCATTTTTCATGTGCAATGTTAAACTATGGTTTCATTAGTAGTTTCTAAGGTCGATAGACTTGTATATGCATATATAGTCTATCCTCTACTCCCTGCGATTCCGAATTAGTCCTAAATCATCTAGGAGGTAGGTTATCTAGGTTTCAGTGATTAATCCTAACTATTTCCAAAACATATCTAGTAATCTATAAAGATTATTAACCGTCTCTGAAAGAGTTCTTGTGCTTTTTAAGTATATTAAGTGATAAGTGAGATGAACGATTAATTCCTACACCAAGTAAGGAGTTAGTGATCCTCCCTACTATCCATTGGATCCTATATTGACTAGATAATCTAATAATAGGGCAAGCTAGGTCCAAACTACCCGTACTACCAAAATCCAGGGTTACACGATAGTCAAAGAATATCTAATGAAACCATAATCTAACAAGAAATCAATCATAACAAAAGTAACTACATAACTAGGCCAGCACTTTAAGTGCTTAGCCGCTCATGGTAACAGAAACACAACAATAAATAAAAGAAATCATAGATTGAAAACTCATAATTCTTACAGTATTCGTATTTGAACGATTAAATACAAAAAGTAAGTAAAGTTTGATCTCCCTTGGACTCCAGGTGGAATTCTTTGAAGGTTGGAAGCCTTTGTCGCCTCTCTAATTGGCTGTGGAGGAAGTGATGTCGGAATAGCTTGAATGAGGCCTCTATTTATAGGTATTAAACCTGTTACAGCACAACCAATAAAGGTGTTACGCCGTAACCATCATACACGACATTCCATATTTAAGCAGTTATTACGGCGTAACTAGATATGGTGTTACGCCGTAACCTTCAAATAATGTCCATAAGTATATGATCTTCATTCCATATTTGTGGATCTTTATGGTTTTGGCGTAACTGGATATGGTGTTACGCCGTAACTTCAACTTTCTCAAGATTTCCTTCCAAATATATGGTCACGGCGTAACTAGATATGGTATTACGCCGTAACCTTGTCCTTGATCTTTGTACTTGCTTAATTTATGTTACGGCGTAACCATATTTGGGGTTGCGCCGTAACATTATTCAAATATTTACACTTTGAGTCTTTTTTTCCATTGTTTCTTGTTACTTTCCTGCATTTCACCTGAAAACTACAAAATGATAAAAAATATCTCATTTTCGAGTATTGGTGAAACATTTGCAGGTAAGATAAGGGGTAATTTGACACTAAAAAGTATTAAATATTGGATGTTATCAAATATCCCCCACTTGGCTACTGCTTGCCCTCAAGTAGAATCTGTTAGAACATTTCATAAAAAGATTTCTCAAAAATAATTTCAAGAAATGAATTTATAAAACTCATATGCTAGAAAACATCAAAGCCGAACACCTCACGAAAAGGGGATAAAAAGTCACTCAACTTACCACTAGTCTAAGTGTTTCATTTTCAGGGTGATCGCTCAATTGCACAATCATAGCATGTATTCTATCATAAGCTTAGAAAGTATACAAATCTGCACCAGTTAGAATTAGGGTCTAAATAATTCTTAAAGGCAACAAGGGTAATATGGTTTTAAAGGGTTATAACGGGGTTAGGATAGACATGGGATACACATCTAATGGTTGTTAATAAAAACATAAAACAAAGAGTCTAAAATAATCTAAGGTTGTCATAACTAGCTACTGTCTATCCATGGGTCCAAGAGTTTAAGTCTGAAAATCAGATCTTCAATAATGGGCTACTAGCTCCATTCTTCATGAGTATTGGGATGACTTGGTGTAATAATGGGCTACTAGCTCCATTTTACTGAGATGTCTTGGTGCAATAATGGGCTACTAGCTCCATTTATTATTATATTTTTTTATTTTGCACCATCTTTACATTTTTAGCACATGGATGGCTTTTTGTTTCACCATCTTTTCTTCATTTTCTTTATAATACGCAAATGTTACAGGAGTTTATATCTTTAATTATTGCCCCTGCAACATTTGATATTATACGCACATCCCCCACTTGAGATAAACAATGTCGAAAGTGGTGATACAGGGGGGTCTTTATAGATCATAACTAATTGGTCTTCCACGAATGCATATAATTATCGTTCCCATTCCCCCCGAACCATGGACTTAAGTAGCCAGAGATTTCAACACAAATAAAATAAAGGCTACAGGGTAGGCTAAGGTGAAATGGTGTAACGAAACATATAGAGTAGGGTGAAAACATAGATTGGTTTGACAAGGGTGATCTAGGGGTATCTTCCACTAATAATGAGTGCAACAAAAGGGTTTATCATGAGAGGTCAACAAGTCAGTGTAACAAGTCGATAAGCACACACATATAGGCTATTTGGGTGATTTCCTAAGTGTTGCCTTCTTAAACCATCTATTCTTGCTAATCAATTAGGTCTCGAAATGATGTACATGCCAAGTTCTAAAGTTTACAATACTACCGGCACACTCAATATTTTGGTGGATTTTTGAGTAATATGACAGAAACGGAATATTAGGCATAAATCTTACCAAGTATAATAAAGGGTAAAGTGCATTCGGCAAAGATTAATTCTAGTTATTTAAGAAAAAATTGTCAAAATTTTTAAAATTGGCATAATTTTCAAAGAAAACTAGATAATCAAAGGCAAAACATACGTCAAGTATTAATTCTACTCCCATCCCCCTACTTGATTTGTACAATGTCCCTATTGTACATTAAGGAAATGAAATAAAAAGAAAAGAGTAGAATTAAGATAAGAAACTCCATGAGCATTGCTTCGAAATTTGAAATTTGGCAGAAATCTTTATTTCCGTCTTCCCGCAAGCTCTTCATCCCCTATGATCACAAAACAAACCAAAGCATAAAATCGTTCTATAAGAATTATGAAGTGTACTGGAAATACAAACCTAACTTACTTTCGTAGGAATCACGGTTGCATTTAGCATATACAACAAGCCTTTAAAACAACTTGGTGGCCCAAGTGGACTAGTTTAGTCTCGTGAGGGCTTCCAGAGAACATACCCACAAAGTTCATTTATTTATACAAGGTTTAAACATGTTTAAAACTTAAATTTTTTGATTTTAGAAGGAGGTTACGGCATAACCGTGAAATGTGTTACGTCGTAATCAAGTGGTAAAATTTTTAAGTTTTAAGGTGTTACGGCGTAACCAAGAAATAGGTTACAACGTAACTGCAGTGGTTACGGCATAAACTAAAGTTGTTGCACCATAACTGCTGCTGATTTAGCAAAGTTACCACATGATTATGAGACGATCCGGTCTCGATAATTGCCTCCTAGCTTCTGAATTCTGCAAAACAAAGTAAGAAACATGCAAACCAATTAATGCAAAAAAGAAATTTTATTAAATAAAGGACGGGTTGTCTCCCGACAAGCACTTTTGTTTATTAACGAGTCTTTAAGTTAGACTCATGCCCCTTTCTACGTTCTGTTGTTTTCTACTTCTTTTCGGATCATTTCCTTAAATTTAGATATGTTCTTCCTTCTAAGAGGTAAAATATTATCCATGTATTTGGTAACACAAATGAAAATTTGTCCACCTTCAAATGAGTATTTCTTAACCTTGAAAGTTTCTACTTGTACTTCAGGTGGATGATAGTCTTTCTCCTCTATCCCTATTTCCTGACATTCTTCATTTTTGAACTCATAATTGTGCCACTCATAATTTTTATTATGCACTTGGTTACAATTTTCCCATATGTTATCGAGAATGTGTCCCTTCTTCCCTATTCCAAGTTCGTACTCATCATCTAGCTTATCGATTTCTAAATTAAATTCCCACTTGTAATCATCAAAGCTCCTATAGGTTGGGTTATTTACAATATCTGAGTCATCTTGGAAACAATCAATCAACCATAATTTTAATAATGCTTTTTTTACAGGTTCACCAATGTCAGTATGCTCGACCTTAATTAATGTCCATTCCCTAAAGGGATAATCTCTAGGTCTTGGTTTGTTTGATTATTGAGAAGAGGCTTCAGATAAGGGACTAATATCACACCATTCATCGTATCGATTATCCCAAACTAAGGCACTGGTTTGGCTTTTTCCGTATTTTTCTAAGAGGAACTCAGGAAAGGATAGCCTTTTTCCTTTTATATTTCTTCTCTCATTATCATAGTTGCAGTACCAAAACCTTAAATTCCCAGTTTTAGATACCCCACATATTTCTACCCCACAATTACATATTTTTTTGCCGGGGTCACAAGATGGCCACATTTTGGTTTGTTCCTTGATATTCTGTTTGATAGGGTTACATAAGTGTTCTATAGGAACATTCTCATCGAAATTAATTTTCCGTTTCTTAGGAGCCTGATCATTAAAATGAGAGGACTTATTGTCCCAGTTACCTGACTCTTCATAATCGATTTGATTATTACTCTGGCCAGGGGATTAGGGTCTAACCATGAATTTTTTTTCACTAGGATTCGTATAATTATGGTCTTTTCTCATTGTATCAAAGCTTATTCTATCTTCATTAATTCCCAAAGCTATTTTTCCAGCAAAGACATCTATTTCCGCATGAATGGTAGCCAAAAAGGGTCTCCCCAAAATTGTAGTTTCAGAAGGGGTGTTGTCAAGGATTACAAAATCAGAAGGGAATAAGAATTTATCAATCTTAACCAGAACGTTTTCAACTATTCCCAAGAGTGCCTTTTTAGGCATATCTGCCATTTTACAAAGCATATTTGTTTTCTTAAGATTTGTAAGATGCAAGTGTTCAAATATACTCCTAGGCATTACATTAATACTAGCACCTAAGTCAGCCATGGTGTAAAAATTAAATTTACCGATCGTGCAGGGGAATGTGAAGATTCCTGGATTTAACTCTTTAGGTGGCAGTTGGTGCTGTAAAACTTCAGGAGTATTACTTAAAGGTCCCGATATGAAGGATACTCCATGAAGTTTGTTGAGCCCAAATGTTTCCTGATCAGAAGTAACTGTTTTAATTTGTTTAGAGGATGAATTACGGATTTTATCAGAATGAATTTCCCTAGTCAATTGTTCGATCTGGGTTTCCAAATTTTTTAGCGAGGCGCTTTGGTTCCTAGTATTAATCTCAGAAATCTCTTGAAGCTTCTTAATCCACCCCTCTATTTTAGTAGTTCTTCGTGCAGATTCCTCTTGATGCTTAGCTAATAGTTCTTCTAAGCTTTGCCTCTTTTCGCCATATTGTAGACGGTTATCAATCATAGTGTAGTATCCTTGTGGTCCTACACGAAACTTTCCTCCATTGTTCTCGTCAAAGGGCGTTGTTCGTCCAAATTATCCATATCTGACCTCTTCAACTTGTTTAACTTCCTTGTTGAGGGGAAATCCTTGTCGAGGTGAGGTCCTTTGCAAATTTGGCATCCAACCTGGATTGCATGAACACTTTCCTTTAGCTTCTTCATTTCTCGTCCCAGGTTATCCAACTTATTTATTAAAGTACCTAGTCCAACATTGCTATTATTTCTTCTAATACTCCTGCTTGTCGTTTCGTCCTGCCATTTTTGAGAATGATCAGCCATGGTCTGAATCGCTGTTAGAGTTTTGGCCAGTCTCATCCCGAGGATAGGTCCATGTGAATCAAGTAATTGACGGTTCATAGGGCTCAAACCCTTATAAAAGATATTTACCTTTTGATGATTATTGATGTCATGGGTAGGGCACTTGTATAACATATCATTATACCGCTCCCAAGCCTGGTATAATGATTTGTCTCCTTCTTGCTTGAAGTTGTGAATATCTTTAAGCTGCTTTGCGGTCTTGGAAGGTGGGCAATACCTTTAGATAAAGGCCTTTTTTAGGAGATCCCAGGTATTGATAGTTCTTGAGGCGAGTTTGTCCCACCTTCTTGCGGATCCAATAAGAGTAAAGGGAAAAACTCAGAGCATGACTGCGTCTTTAGAGACTCCGGGAATATTGAATAAGCCAACAATGTTGAGGAACCGATCAATGTGATTGTGAGCATCCTCATCTTTGTTCCCGGAGAAAGTGTCTTCCCTCAATTCACGCATGAATTAACTCTTTATTTCGAAATTGACATTGCCTTCGATTTTGGGTTTAACTACACCTGATGCCTGGTTTTCTCATGATAGTGCTAAGTATTGTTCCATGGTGAGAGTATCGACGTCTACTCATGCCATAGTTCCTGCAGATATAGAGTTTAGAAAAAGAAGAGAAATAATAAATATTTAAATTAATTCTAATTTTTAGCTCCCTAGCAACGGCGCCAAAAACTTGATACGTATTTTATTTTAAAATATATTTTTACCAAGTTTTAAATTTATAAAACTCGATCTACCTAACCATGCACTAACGACAGAGAACCCGATCGTAGGTAGTATAAAATAGTAAATTCGAGGTCGTCCCAAGAGCTAAGTTGTATTTAGTTTTAATTTGAAATGTTACGTTTTGAAAATGGTTTTTGATTTGAGTTAAAAGGAATTAAAAATAACAATAATAAATAATTGAAAATAAAAGAGTTGAAGATATCAAGAGAGAAAACATGCTAATCTAGTTACTTCATTACCACTGTTATAAAAACGCTTTCCTGTAAAATGTTAAACTATGATTTCATTAGTGGTTTCTAAGGTCGATAGACTTGAATATGCATATATAGTCTATCCTATACTCCCTACGATTTCGAATCAATCCCAAATAATCTGGGAGGTAGGTTATCTAGGTTGCAGTGATTAATCCCAACTATTCCTATAACAAATCTAATAATCTATAAAGATTATTAACCCTCTCTGAAAGAGTTCCTATGCTTTTGAAGTATATTAAGTGATAAGTGCAGTGACCGATTAGTTCCTACACCAGGTAAGGAGTTAGTGATCCTTCCTAGTACCCATTGTATCCCATATTGACTAAATAATCTAATAATGAGGCAAACTATTTCCAAACCACCCGTACTACCAAAACCCAAGGTTACACGATAGTCAAAGAATATCTAATGAAACCATAACCAAACAAGAAACAATCATAACAAAAGTAACTACATAACTAGGCCAGCACTTTAAGTGCTTAGCCACTCATGGTAACGAAAACACAGCAAGAAATAAAAGAAATCATAGATTGAAAACTCATAATTCTTACACTATTCGTATTTGAATGATTAAATACAAAAAGTAAGTAAAGCGTGATCTCCCTTGGACTCTATGTGGAATTCTTCGAATGTTGGAAGCCTTTGTCGCCTCTCTAATTGGCTGTGGAGGAAGTGATGTCGGAATAGCTTGAAGGAGTCCCCTATTTATAGGCATTGAACCTGTTACGACGCAATGAATAAAGGTATTACGCCGTAACCATCATACACGGCATTCCATATTTAAGCAGTTGTTACGGCATAACCTAATATGGTGTTACGTCGTAACCTTCAAATAATGTCCATAAGTACGTGATCTTCATTCCATATTTGTGGATCTTCATGGTTACGGCGTAACTGGTTATGGTGTTATGCCGTTACTCTAACTTTGTCAAGATTTCTTTCTAAATATATGGTTACGGCGTAACTAGATATGGTGTTATGCCGTAACCTTGTCCTTGATCTTCGTACTTGCTTAATTTATGTTACGGCGTAACAATATTTGGGGTTGCGCCGTAACATTCTTTAATTATTTACACTTTGAGTCCCTTTTCCCTTGTTTCTTGTCACTTTCCTGCATTTTACCCGAAAACTACAAAATGATAGAAAATATTTCGTTTTCGAGTATTAGTGAAACATTTACAGGTAATATAGGGGGTAATTTGACACTAAAAGTTTTAAATATTTGATGTTATCTATTTTTTAAGAGAGTCGTTAGCTAGACTACTGAGTTCATTCTTTGAGAAAGAAAGGAGTGACTGTTTTCCTTTGGTCATTATAATCTTCTTCTTCATGATATAGTTTGAGTCGAGAGTTAATAACAAAATAAACTAGAAAGATACGGGAAGACAAAATTGAAAATGCTAGCGTTTTCGGTTAAAGAGAGAGTTCAATGCTTTTTAAGAGCAAAACTGAATGATAATGGAATAATGTAAGTCCTCAAATCAGGAGATTAGAAGTTTGATGGTGGTCAGCACTTTGGTGGAAAATGAAAAGCAATAGAAACACATCTTGGATTGACAACACATCACTGTCTGTCTTATGATTTCGAGTGTTTCGAATGGACACTTGACTTGTCATTTCACATACTCTAATTTACGCAACTGATCACTAAAAAGCATATTATTTTCCTCGTATGATTCTTGAATAATAATCCATTTGTATTTAATAAACAATACAGTTTATAGTTTGACAAATTATCGTGTTTAATAACTTATTACAATTTGTTAAAAAAAACTTATTACAAAGCACGGCAATGAATGTTGAACGTTAATTATCATTTGATAGTATACTGGATCTAAACAAGTACATAATGTTACCAAGTCATGAATGGTCTTGAATACATTATTTAGCAGTTAGGCATTATTAAGAAGAAAATTTATTAAGACTACTACTAACAATACGGCTAATTTAAACTCTCTGCAATGCATTTTTGTTAGGAATGAAAAGTGTTAATCATTATACAATCGGGCCTTCACGTTTGTTACATTATACAATATACTCAAAGACATGCCAGCGACGTCGTTTTGGCTGTGGGCTCCCGCTCTTTTTTTTTGGGCTAAAAAAAACTGGCCCGATTCTTTTTTTTATAACACTGATAACCTTCTTCCTCAAACTTCCACACAATTCTTGAGTTCTTTCTCTAAAAACTCGATTGTTCTTATCAAATCCCATCGCTACTCTATCACCTCCTAGGTCATCCGTGTGTAAAATATGAAGAGGATTTGACTATGACAAATTGAAGATCATGGTACGTTTCTTATGCCTAAAGCCATTTTCTGTCAAATAAGCATATACCTCTATTTTAATTCCTCTATAGCAAACTTACAATTGTTGTTGTATCACCTAATTTGCGTTCAGTTTTGGAAAAATTACTGTGCGACTCTTCCTCGGTTCTTGGTATAAAATTAACCCAATTCAAGTTCTTGGTGTTTGTCAATGATAACACGGTATAATCTTTTTATTTTATATAAAGGTCTAATCTTTGGTTTGATAGGTGTGAGTTTTTTAAGTCGTCATTTTGGGTTTACTTTGCTTAGGGTTGTTTGACAAAAATTATGGGTTAGTGCCGAATGAATTAACTATGCTAAATGATTTAGTTTTAACCATTTTATAATCATCGAAGAAAATTACCGCTGCGACTTTTTTAGCCATTGAGTAACAAATAGAATATGCAATTTAGTTAATGTAATGACTTGATGAAGGAAAATAATTCAATTTGCATAGGCTTATTACAACATACTTATATATAAGATGTATTGAAATTATACTTAGATATCTTTTTTTTGTTGATTTGACGAATAGTTATTCGTATTACAAGGTAAATAGGTGAAACTCATTATTGTTCTGACTTATGACGGGGTAGCAAAGTGCAACATAAAAAAATGAATGCATCAATATTTACCTACTGAATGGGAGGACTACCATTTGACGCCAGCCCATTTTGAATTGGATTGAAACAATCAGCGTCCATTTTCTTCGCACCAAACAACTATGTCACTGGCCAATTAGGATATTCATGCTTAATCTTTCTATTAAGTGGCTAGCAAACACCCCTTTAGAGTGATCGAAAATGTGTAACCAAAAAAATGCATCATGACAGACCACGAAGCAACATAAAATATCGAGATAATAAAAAGGTCGCACATGAACAACTTGACAAAGGGTATTGTTCATTCGCCTTTGGCCCAATGTTCGCTGATCCGGTACACCATCCAGATACTCTTTTTTTTGTTTGAGAAATTGCTTTCTTAATTAAGATAGGTTTATAACTACACATAACATATATTATCCAATAGTAATGAATTAGATGCGTTTATGACTAACCGATCATTTATGCAGGTATGTATATGACAATAACAGGCTGTTGCAGTGGTTTCTCTTCCGCCATTCACGATCATCTATGCAGGTATGGTACCTTTTGTATATCAGTTGGTGTAATCGGTCCTTTTAATTCGTCAACCTCCCATTGGTTGTCAAATGTTTAGATACCATACAATATTATGTTCAAGAAACCCCTTCTATGTTATACCTTACAATGTGAAGTTAGGGGCAAAAAATGTTGTCTTTTAGTATATTTTGTGAATATTGTTTGTTCTATTGGAACGAAATTTATAGTGGTTGCTTTTTGATTGCCGCAATATGTGGACCGCGTGAGATCTCTTCTAAGGCGATTGCCGCCTGCAGCTATTGCCGAACCAACAAAAGATGACAATACGGAGGTGGAGTAGATATGTGTAGAAAGTTCGAGCCAGGTATGTGTTCTTAAAGCCGAGTTTCATTGTATATCGTAATATATCATAAGTAGCTACTCATTAGACTTAAAAGTCTCAATTGAGATGTTTAAGCCCGGTTTACATACAAGTCACTCCCCCATGATCGATACATTAACACACATTTCGCTAATTCTTTTCTTTTTGCAGGCTAAGAAATCAAAGGCTATAGAACATGATGGCTATTCTGCGTTACCTATATTAGCTGCTGCATCTGACAAAATCTTAATCTACAATTATAACAAGAAATTTACCATTTAAATATACTGAAGAGGGTGCCTACAACTTACATATTAAATGGTTATTTGTTTAATATAAACAAGCATAGTTGCCCGCGCGTTGCTGCGGGGCGGTGTTTCTTTTATCATAGACGTGGGTGTTTTTTTAAGCATGATTGCCCGCGCGTTGATGCGGGGCGTTAAATTTTTTATTTTTTTTTTGCGGTTTTATTTTTTCCGGTCTCATGTTTAATAGTTTTTTTATATGGGCTTATGTGTTGGGCGTCATGTCGTGGGTATTTTTTGATCTGAATAAATCTATATTTTTTTTCCTATTTTGTGTTGAGCAATTTTTTTTATTTTTTATTTTGTGCGGGTTTATTTTTTCGGTCTCATGTTTAATAGTTTTTTTTATATTGGCTTATGTGTTGGGCGGGCGTAATGTCGTGTGTATTTTTTTTATCTGAATAAATCTATATATTTTTTTCTTATTTTGTGCTGAGCAATTTTTTTTAGAAGATTTATTTTTTCGGTCTCATGTTTAATAGTTGTTTTTGTATGTGCTTATGTGTTGGGCCTCATGGCGCGGATATTTTTTGATCTGAATAAATCAGTAATTTTGTAAAAAAAATTTCTATTTTGTGCCGAGCAATTTTTTATTTTTATTTTTTAAGTTGCCTACTTAAACACAAAAAAAAAGTTAAATGGGCCGGTCCAAAATGACAGCCCAATGGGCCGGTCCAAAATGACAGCCCAATGGGCCGGTTACTGTAGCTACTGGAGCAAAGTGGTTAAAACGACGTAGTTTTAACCCTTTCATATACTTATGTATATAATACTTACAAGTGTGTGGATACAACTTAATCCCAAACACCCTTTAGCACTACTTACTTTGAAATATGATCATATGTGCCATTGTTTACAAGCATACCCTTATCTGAATGTAGTACGTTAGGGGTGTTTCTTTTACATATGAGATTCTAAATCTGGTATTTTTTGTTTTGTTTTGCAGGTTCTGACTGATGGTGGGGTGATTGTACTCGAGCGACAAGAATCTAATGAGAAATGGGACACCTCACCATCTGCTAAAAATGATGTGGGCCTGAGTAGTATACCGTGGGTGAAACAAGTACGACTGATCAAGAACAAAGGTAACCTATATAATAAGACTTATATACAACGATGTAGGACAACGGTATTTGAAATGTAGTGCTCTGAACCTTTAGAGTCAGGTAGAAATAATGTAAACCGAATCTTTTAAGATATGTCGTGAACATGGTTTGTCCGACTATGTAGCCAATAGTAGTAGCTCAAAAGTAGAGAACCAAAATAAAAAGTAGGTTTCATATCAATTTTGGACATCCTAAGTTCCTAAACTTTTATGATTTTTTTTTGTGTTTCTTGAAAATTTCAGCATCCAAAGATTATGAAGTTAGATATTCGAGACGGTAAGATATCTGCTCTTTAAGGTAAAATCCAACTTATTGTATCCGACGTAAAAGGTAGTGCGTGCTATTGTGAAATTTAAAGTTGTAATGGGTAAGTTTTTAGGTCTTATTATTAGGAGAATAAAGGGGTAAAGTTGTTCTCGTTACTATTATTTTTTAATTTTGAGCCGTGCATTGCTGTCATGAAAATAGAGGGTCAGCGAATATGATTTTAGACTTAGAAAGCATGGAGCGGAATTATGGGTCTCATTAGTGTCTATTTGATTGTTTGTAGGGGATTTTGTGATTATATGGTTCCTGATATATGCGTGAACAAAGAACTTGAAGATGAGACACTTGGAAATCTAGAATATGAAAGAACCTATAAGTATTAGAACCATGGTCATAATTAGGAACAGGAAGAGTAAAAATCAAAATATCAACAATCTTGTTTATATTTATGCATTATGTAGGAAGAATTTTGTGATCCAATTGCAACTTATGAGCTTATCACTAAATCACAACTTTACTTTACCAGGGTAACCCTTTACCCAAAAAAAACTAAATCACAACTTAAGAATTGTTTAGATCTGCTCTTTCAGGACATAAGATGATTTTATTAATAAACTTGCAAAATGGGTGAATAAGAAGCTACTGATACTAGAAGTTCTATATCTTCCTCAACATAAATGACAACAAGGAAAAAACAATGCCATATCTTATTTGAAAGTTTGGATACTAAATTTGGATACAGATGTATATATGGATTATTTGTTCTGAAATTTATTTGTTACAATAGTTGATGTTTTAGTGCATACTTTCATCGATTAAAACACGCAATTGAATCTTGAATGAAAGGGGGCTCATTCTTAATAACTTGGGCTAAAATACCAAAACACCAAAAACACACAAGGACACAACTATGGGATCTAAATAGCTTTCGAGACTAAGTTAGCTCCCGCTGTAACACACGGGCAATAGGCCCCTCGTTTTCTATGTATAATTCATATTTGTAAGCTCAATGGACCCGCTTTTTGTTTAGCCCATGTTCGGCCCATTAGCATAGATTTAGAGAGTTAACATTAACTACTTTACATGTTAGAGTATAAGTACACACCCTCTTGCTTAGGTGTGACTCTTATTTGTATTGTGCTTAACCCTCATTATTCTCTGTAATACAATTCACCTTCTTTTTTTTCTCTCTCTAATCTCTCTTTAAACTCTCTGTATATTATGATTTGTATGATTTATACTAGATGTAGTGAGCTACATGTAGTATCAGTCATCAAATGATGATCTAGAGTGTGTTTTGTGTTCAAATTATTCTTTAAAATTCAAAATTTTTGGTCTCGTGGTTTAGCGAGTTTAGCTACGTATCAAGTTTTTTGAAATTTTAGGTCTTATGCGTTTTGATCTTAAAGCATATGTGTTTTATATGTTAAATGTAAAGGATTAAAGTTTCACAAATTGATTTAGCTTCAAAAGATCGAATTTTAGTTAGTTTTGATTTACGTTTTTGACGAACTCGTTTTTTACAATTTCTTTACTATTGGATTTTAACAATCGTTCAAATATATGTTTTTATGATTGTTTTGGTTGAGTAGCAAACGTTTTTGCAAAAAGCATGAACTCATAACGTGAAAATTTGAGATTTAAGTGTTTTTGGTGTGCGTTTGAGAGAACTCGCAACTCTATTTTATTGTAACCTTCTAGCGAATTGAGTGTGTTAAGCTTGGTAAATTCGCTAGTAAAACCATTGTAAGAGAATTAGGCTCCAACTCGGTTATTTTTTCTAAATTCGCTTTTTAGTCCAACTCTCTTATAACATTGTTAACTCGCTTGCGACACAGTCGCTAAATACCAACTATTAACGAACTTATCCCAACTCGCTATTTGTTGTAACTCGCAATTGTTCCTCAACTCGCATATTATACCAATTTGTTATTTTATAATAACTCACTATTTTGTTAGTATTAATGAATTCGCTCTTTTTATTTAAGGTTTAAGAACTTGCTATTTTCTTGGAATTTAGGAACTCACCATTTTCGTTGTACTTAGTAGTAAGTCATTATTTTCGTTACATAACTAAGAGAATTATCGAGCTTACTCGTCTTTAACCATATTCAAGTCCAAGTTTCACAAGTTCTCAACTTACTCAACGTATTCAAGAACAACTTCATCACAACAACGAACAATCAACCAACACAATTTGATAATCACAACAACAACTCTTAATCGACTACAAGATCCAGATAGCATTTTCACATGAACTGCCAAAATGTCTCAACCTCAACCTACATCTCAAGCTCAACAATCAATCATTCATGTTGGTTTTGAAACCTGTCCTTCGATGCTGGAAAAAGGAAGCTACAGTCCATGATCAAGTAGATTCATGAGGTACATTGAAGGCAAGAAGGATATTAGGAAATGTATCAAGCATTCAATCAACGAAGGACCTTATGTAATAAAGATGATGATTGATATGGGTAATCCGAAGGGTACTCCACCAACTGGACCATTCCAATGGCGCAAACTAAGAATGACTTAAGCAATTCGAGGAAGATGCTTACGCAATCAATTGCATTACGCAAGGACGCCAAAGCAATGTAGGAAGATGTTCGACGTCTTATGTAAGGAACTGAGTTAAGTCAATAGGATATGGAGACAAAACTTGTTAATGAATTTGACATGTTCAAATCTGTACCAGGGGAATCTCTTAAAGCATACTATCATCAGTTTTCCAAGATTATGAATGATCTTGAATTGTACAACATCTTACCAAAGACATTTGCTTCCAACACCAAGTTCTGTAGGAAACATCTAATATCAATCACACATACAACAATCTAAGAGTTTTAGAGAGAGAAAGAGGATGGATGGAAAACTAGAGAGAGAAATAGGATTAGAGAGAAATAAGAAAGATTAGATTAGGATAGAATGTTTTCACCAACCACATCCCTTCCCCTAAGTGTTCCTTTTTTTAGAGAAGGACACATGACAACTTAACCTATAGGAGGGATGTGTAATAACATATTACATAAATATGTAAAGTACGCCTAATGACCTAAGACTCGATATGACCCTAAGTGACCAAGAATTTCTTGATTTCTAACAATCTCTCCCAAAGGGAGGTCACCCGGGCCTAATAAATAATCTAATGTCTCTAGTTACAACATAAGTCTTTAGCCTTCACATCTATCTTCTTTCTTTGAGGACCGCCTTAATCCTTCTCAGCATCTTTTTAGATCTTTGGACGTCTCTTTCAGACCACTCTTTATTGTACAACTACTGGTACCTCTTTCCCACTTAATTCATTATGAGCATGTTCCCCAATTGGTCTCTAACCTTTGTAAGAGTTCCATCGCAGAACTTGAAAACTTCATCACCTCTCATGAACTTTTTTGTCTCGTTCCAATCTTCATAGACTACCCTAAATGGCGTTAGACTTGTCGTGTATGCTGGACAATGCTCGATCTTTGGAATGCTCATCTGTGGCTTGGTGATATTGAGACTTTTCTGGTAACTTTCAACACCTAGTTGAACATCTTTAACTCTCTTTATGATGATAAGGCTTCTCATGTACACCAATAAAGATTGCACAAGGTAATATTTTGTATCTCCTTTATGTTGTTTTAGTTTGCCTTGAGCTTTAAGAACATACATATCTTCAATATCGTTTAGATTTAATCGACTGAAGTCATATTCCTTGAATGTCTATTTCTTTTTATCAGCTCATATCACAATAATGCTCTCCAAGAATCCATACTCGTACAAATCATCTACTATCATTTCATCCACAAACGTAATCTTAAAATCTGAATATACCTTTTCGGGAGATGTAGCAGATCTTTTACCTCTGTAGGCGAGTCTTCTCATCGTCTTCCAATGATGAATTCCAAGCATAGCATCCATGTCATAATTAACCAAGGTTTTCATGAAAAGTTTTCCAATGTCTTCTTCAATCCATCCACACTTGTTCTCAGCAACATAGTGTTTGTTGACGGAGAAGGCATACTTTCTTTCCTTCAAATCTTTATTTCCAGTCATTAGAATTTTGAGGTCTTCATTGAAGAAATGTTCAAGAGGAATTCTTCGACTTAACTTAGGACCAATCAATGGTAGTGGCTCTTTGCTATCTATTTTGAGTCCATGTTCTATTTCCTAATCCATATTGTCTGACATTACAATTGTCATCTGATCCATATTGTTGTCATACTCTTCCTTGCTCATATAACGATTTCCAAACAGCTCGTATCCATTTTCCCTAAACTCTTCCATTTTACTTAAATTAAACTTGTTGACTTTGATACACCTTTAAATATTTTTTGCCAATGAGACTGTTGAGTTATCATGTACTATCTCTTCTTCTTCTGTTCATCTAGATCTGGATATGTGTCAACAACTTCATTAAACCTTTCTTCTGCATCTAACCTTGTAACCCATAAATAATCTGTGTATTTAGTAGGAGGTCCTACAAACCATCTTGGATGTTCACGTGTTTTTCTAACAAAAGAAGGCTGCTTGTCATGATCTCTTGCATCAGGCGTGACTTTATCATTTCTTGAATATGAATGACCAATAAATCTTAACTTCTTGTATCTTTTCTCCCCCTCACGATTTCCAAGAGGATCCTAATCATCGTGAATTATTTTCTTCATCTTTGTTTTCTTACAGGAGTCTTTTGGAAGAGCTTATTTGTCTCGGTCAATAGATTTTGATAGAGCAATATACAAATTAGTGTTGATATCCCCTGTAATGGAATTTAGATTGTTGGTTATCATTTTGTAAAGTGTTTCTTTCAGCTGTGGGATTGTGATGTTGGTGCTAGATAGAGCAGGTGATGAGGTAAAAGTAATATGCTCGGTACAACAAACATGCGAGACAACTTTCGAAAGACGTGGTTGAACAATGTCAGCAACAACATCAAGAACCAGTGTTGGAGCATGATTCTTGACTTCTTAAATAAATTTAGTAGAAACTGCTTCTTGAACTGCAGCTAGAACTTTGTGAGTAATGAATTCATCAATCTTTCGTTGTTGCTCATCGACTTTCTCACAAAGAGCCTTGAATTATATGGACAAAGGATTGAATCTTCTTGCTTTTATTACTATCCGACGCAAGGGCTTCTTTTGTTTTGAGCCTGTTGGTTTTGTTATGATGATTGTGGTGATATGAGGAGATGGTATTGGATCATCAGCATCGGTTATGGGATGTCCATGCAAGTTTAAATTTTGTGCTAAGACATCTGAAGGGTGTTTAGATGCACCTGATGTACAACTTGTTAGCTTAAGATTTCCCCTTGGAGTTGCCTCTTGGGTCAGAGTTTCATCTGGTGTAATCAGCACATAATCTACCCTTGTAGAACCACGTTGGTCTGGTGTCCATGGTTCAGTCTTTGTGGACCTCCTTTTCAATGACGTTGGACTCAAAAGAGTCGGTCTGGATCAATAGAGTCACTAATTGGTTTCTCCTTCCCAAATCTTCCATCACATGAGTTTAACTTTGACGTTCCTGTAGTCCTTGGTAAGCCAACGTCCTCCATAAAGGGTGTAGGTTTCTCGTTCTAGTAACGTGAAACATTATCCTTAGACGATTGAGTCCTGGGAGGGCTAATGGTTATAAGAATGGGTGTGCTCTTCTCCTTTGCTACCATTGTCTTCTCATGAACAAGTATGTTAATCCCAATAGAATAGATCTTTAATCCCATATAGTATAAGGTATAGTTATGCAAGATAAATCTAACAAAACTATAGTAGAAACTTTGATTGTAAATATCAAAGACTATGCAGAATCTAGTCAATGATACTAAGAAGAATTTTAATGAAATAGTAATGAACAAGATCAATAACAAAACAGTTTACCAAACTTTCAGCCTCAATATAATACGAACACTCTTAATATTATTAAGGTTTACAAAACCTTGAAGCTACAAATAACACTTTTCTAGATATCTGAATTATATAAACATTATGCCCTAGGACCTCCTTTTATACACCAAGGAGTCCTACAAGACTTACAATACTTTCCTAAGTTATCATGATCTTTTAAACAAATAACTTATACGAATCTTTTACAAAAATATCTCATACTTATCCCGTAAGTAATCTTGATAAACAATCTTCATTTTTATCCTTTCTCTTGTCTTTATCCTTCTGACAGTAGAAACTCTTCTAGCATTTGTAATCTTTCAGCATTTGTAACCAGCAGCATTAACTTTTATACCAGCAGCATTAACTTAGCAGTAGTAACTTCTAAACAGCTTCAAAAAGTCTTTTAATCCCTACAAAGTACTTTAAAATTGGAGACATCATCCTCATCTCCTTTATTAACAACGTCTAACCTAGTGGCGTTAAGGGTTCGGTCGCTATCTAAGGAATCCCTAAGTTCCCGAGTGTGAATCCTAGTTCTCAACCCTTCTCCTTGACCCCACGACAACTATTGAATTAATTCTTCTTTTCTGCTTAACTTGTAGGTTTTCTCAAATTCTAGTAGTAACTAAGCATCAGTTGGTATTTTAGTTTCTTCAGTTTCATATTCAGCTATGCCCTTCATCTTTTGTGTATTCATTGCTTCAAGAGTGTCATCCAAATCATTGTCAATTTCATCAATCGTTCTTTGTTCTCTTTCAATTCTTTCCAGACTCAGTCTTTCACTTTCAACACTTAGTAAAGTAGTAACATGAACTTGTTTAGGTTTGTTTGTTTCTTTGACTTTGCTTTTAATTATTTTCCTTTGACATGAGTTTCTTTCTTAGACTTGTCTTTTGAGGTTGTTTTCTCTTTTGGGATTAGGTTCCTCTTTAATACTATCTTTGTCCTACGCCCTTCAGTAGGCTCAAGAACTCCACCTTCGCCTCTTCTCATTAATCATTTTATCACTCCAGTTCTCCTAACTCCTTTGGCTATAATATTCTTATGCGTTCCTTGGGTAGGATCATCTGGTTGTGGTTGAACCATTGGAACAACTACCCCTCGACTATTCTCCACATACTCCTAATATGCCTCCATCTCTCGAATCATAGCAGTCAGCATTATGTCGGGTATTGGGAAACCAAAAGATATAACTCCCTCTTTTGCAACCCTAGCTGGCTTGTACCTTTCATCCATTTCACTTTTGTGCATGTCAGCATCTGATCTTTGATTAATGGTGTTATTGTTTGACATGATATGAGCTATAATCAGTTTGGTGAATCTTGGGAATGGTAATTTGTCGGCTTTAGATGGGTGGGTTCTTCGACTTGTGATTTGCAACTTGAATTTATCCCAAATTAATGCAACATAATCCAACGTATGATTGTGGAATAGACCCTAGATAAGCTGTATCATTGTGTGTCTTACTTTGTCCTGTCCGGAGTCTTTACCCGTTAAACATTTGTTCAAAATGCTTATGATTGTTCTCCACGCTCGATGATGTTTTTCAACAATTGCTTTGGATAAGACTTTAAACGTATTATCCGAATCATTATATCTAAGTTCTTTGACAAATTAGAGTAGTGTTTTTGTATCAGGAGGTGTTGTGATGTGTTGATTTTGTTGAGGTGGTGTGAGTTTCAACACTATTCGTAGTAAGTCAACTCTGACTTCAAACCATTGATTGTCAAGTTGAAAGAGGAATTGTTTTGTTGCTTGTTTTTTAGACACCGTATGCTAAAATTATTGAATATAGATTGATGGTACTGAGGCAGTAAGTGTTAGTGAGTTGTAAATGATGTGTGTTTTGAGAATTGCAATGGAAAGTTGATGAAACCTATCAGTAAAGACTGTATCAGCATCAAACCTTACATTGCTTGAGGTAATCCCTACTTGATCATCTTTTGGAATGATTTCCTCTTCAGTTCTCATTTAAAGTAGAGATATAGCTTGAGACATGATTCAGTGCTGAGATGAAATAAAAATAGGTTACTTTTAAATGAATACAAACTTAAACAATTATTAATGTTTTTGTCTCTTTCTGCTCTTTCTGTTTAGTATGGTATGACAATTCTTTTTTACCATACTTATTTCATTTTCTCTCTCATGTGTTGTTAACATAAATAATTCATAACAATAACAACGATCCGAAGTTCGAGGAGGAAAGAATAAGTAAAAGGCCATGTTTATTCGATTAGAGAGAAATGGTAGAGAGGGAAAGATGTGTGTGTTTTCTAGAGAGAGAAACACACACACTTTATGTTACAATGATTTTCCTCATCCTCCTATGGAAGTATAGGAGGGTATATATAGTCCTTGATACGCATTACTATCCTAACTTAACATAACTAGCCCTTGCATATCCGACTACAAGTAAACTAATGTAACTCCGTATAAGTCTTCATATTTTAAGGCTAACAATCTTCCCCTAATATGTAGCCATACGGAATTACTTATAATGTTCCTAATAAGTATAAAATACAACAAAATAAAGTCTTCCAAAGCGCTTGCAATGCAGAAGATGACATATTTGTCTTCTAGTCTTGATACTTGTACTTCATCTTGGATCTTTTGTGTCTTTACTTGTTCTGGAACCATTGTGTTATGCATGAGTTGGATTAACTTCCCCCCAATTCATGCTGCATGTCTTGAAAAGCTTTCTTCATAGACTCCTTTTTGAAGAAGTTTCTGAATTAGCTTCCCCCCAAACTAATGTCCGTATCTTGAGCAGATTCTGAAAATTTGATGTAACTCGGACGATCTTCTAACATTGACATTTAAATTGCACAGCGGAATTTTGTAGAAGAATCAGTCAACCACACCAACTAATACTGCTTCTATAGTGTATCATGACATTCAGTCTTGGTGAATATACGTTCAGGGGAACATGCAAGAGATCAACAACAATTCTTCTCACGCATGCAGAATACTCCACAAACCATACTAAGTAAAGTAGTTTACACTACTTCCCCCTGGAAGTTTACCTGATTACATCAAAGTACATGTTTTCCCCCATTATGGTTTTGAACTCTCAAAAGCATCATTGACGTGTACGACCATATACTCAAGAAGTTCTTGTCATAAGCAACAATCTTGAAAATTTATGAAAGACATTGAAGAACTTTGAAAGATTATACTTAGACTGTAAAGTACCATTGATGTTTTGCAGCTTCATGTTGGGATTAAAAGTCTTCTTAATGTTGTTTGAATTACTACTACTCATGTTTGTGTTAATGCTGCTCAGCTGGATTTAGTGTTGCTCATGAACTTCAAAGAAAATATGCTAAGTGTTTACTACTGCTAGTACAAAGTTACTACTGCTAGTCAATATTAGTACTGCTCAAGGTTAAGACTTCTCAGAGATAAGTTAATGCTGCTGAGTTTAATAAGTTAGTACTGTTTGTTGTTAGTACTGCTTATATGATATGTATTAAGTTATTTGTTTATAGAAAAGATTATGGATATCTTAGGAATGTATTGTAAGCTGACTAGGACTCCTTGTTGTATAAAAGGAGGTCCTAGGGCATAGAGTTTGATATACAACTAGACGTATAATTCATAGCTTCAAGGTCTTTGTAACCCTAATACCTTGAGAGTATTCGTATTATTATCATTAATAATATTGGAGCATATTTGTTGAATTGTATGTTCATTGAATTACTGTTTCATTGATAATTCTTTTTAATATTAAAGATTAGATTCCGCATAATCTTTAATACATTCAAACACAGTTTCTACTATAGCTGTGTTAGATTTATCTAATATAACTAAACCATAAACAAGCTTAAGGAATTTGATCTATTAAAGTGGGATCAACAAGTAGTATCAGACCTTGTTGAGAAGCTATGAATAAGCATAACCTGTTTTTGCTAAAAGATATGGATCAAGATTCTACACACATGGTGGCTGCATCCAAAGTTTCCATGCTCAAACCTGGTGAGTATGATATATAGAGGATGAGGATTGAACAATATATCCAGATGATAGACTATGCACTATGGGAAGTCATAAAGAATGGTGCAACCTTGCCAAAAATAAAAATTATGAAAGGAGTTATGACAGAAATGCCTATTACAACTGCTGAAGAAAAGGCTCAAAGAAGATTAGAGATAAAAGCTAGAAGTACTTTAATGATGGGCATTCCCAATGAACATTAGTTAAAGTTTAACTCTATAAAGGATGCTAATAAGTTGCTGGAAGCTGTTGAAAACATATTTGGTAGGAATACAGCCACAAGAAAGACTCAAAGGAATCTATTAAAGCAGCAATATGTAAACTTCATTGCTCCAAGCTCAGAGATGCTTGATCAAACTTTTGATAGGCTTCAAAAGCTTGTGAGTCAGTTAGAGCTTTTAGATGAAAAGCTTTCACAAGAAGATGTTAATCAAAAGTTATTAAGAAGTTTGTCACCTGAGTGGAACACACATGCTGTTGTATGGAGGAATAAAGCTGATTTGGATACAATGAGCATGGATGATCTCTACAACAACCTCAAGGTGTATAAACCAGAAGTTAAAGGGATGTCTAGCTCAAGTTCAAGCACACAGAACATGGCTTTTGTGTCCTCTTCAAATAACAACACTAGCAACACTAATAAAGTTGTTAATACTGCTCATGGAGTTTCTACTACTAGCACTCAAGTTAATGCTGCTAACTCTACAAATATTGATAACTTGAGTGATGTTGTTATTTGTGCATTCTTTGCTAGTCAACCAAATAGTCCTCAACTTGTATATGAGGACTTGTAACAAATCCATCTAGATGACATGGAAAAGATGGATTTGAGATGGCAAATAGCCATGTTGACTATAAGGGCAAGAATGTTTTTGAAGAATACAGGAAGGAAGCTTACTGTTAATGGCAATGAGACTATTGGTTTTGATAAGTCCAACGTGGAGTGCTACAACTGCCATAAGAGGGGTCATTTTGCTAGGGAGTGCAGAGCTCTAAGAAATCAAGACAACAAGAACAAGGAAAGCTCAAGAAGGAGTGTGCCTGTGGAAATATCTACTTCCACGGCTTTGGTGTCATATGATGGTCTTGGTGGATATGATTGGAGTGATCAGGCAGAGGAAGGGCCTAATTATGCACTCATGGCTTTTTCATCTTCAAGTCCTGACTCAGAGGTATCCAATGATTCTATTTGTTCAAAATCTTGTTTGGAAATTGTTGAACTTCTTAAATCTCAAAATGATCAACTATTAAAAGATTTAAAGAAATTTGAGTTAATGGTTCTAGGTTATAAGACAGGTTTAGAGTCAATGGAAGAAAAACTTGAAGTTTATAAAGTAAATGAGTCTATTTATTTACAAGATATTAAGGGCTTAAAATTTGAAATTCATATCGGAGAAATAACTATTAAAGAGCTTAGAAAGAAGCTTGAAATAGTTAAAAAGAAAAAGATGGCATTCAACTTAATGTAGATAAATTTGAACATGCATCTAAAAGTTTAAACAAGCTCATATAGTGGTAGATAGTTGACAATTGCAAGAAATGTTTAGGCTATGAAAATTATAATGCAGTTTTACCTCCTTACACAGGAAATTTCATGCCTCCAACACCTGACTTGTCTTTTACTGGTTTAGATGAGTTTGTTAATGAGCCTGTAGTTGAGAACAGTAAAGCTATGTCTAGTAAAGAAGAGCCTAAGGTAGTTAGGAAGTGTGATGATGCCCCAAATATTGAAGAATGGGTGTCAGATGATGAGGAAGAGGATGTGTCTCAGCCTAAAATTAAAAGGAAAACAATTAGGCCTAGTATTGTTAAGAAATAGTTTGTCAAATCTAAACAACAAGAAAAAACTGCTAGGAAAACTGTTAAACAAGTTGAGCAATATAGGCAAAACACTCACAGTCCAAGAGAAAATCAAAGAAATTAGAACAATATGATGTCTCAAAAACTAAGAAGCAATTTTAAGATGTTTAATAAGGCTTGTTATGTGTGTGGAAGCTTTGATCATTTGCAGATTTCAAGTTATTGCAATTACCATCAAAACAGTTTCAAAAATCAAAGGATGGTAAAACTTGTCTGGAACAAAGGCACAAAGATGATCATCAAAACTTTGGCTAAAAAGACTCACCCATGTGCTAAAAAGAACTGTGGTTTAAGAGCAGCCCTGTAATGAAGTCCTGTAGTATCAGTTAATACTGCTAGACAAGTTAATGCTGCTCACTCAAAAACAACAGTGAATGCTGCTAGACCAATGTCATATCTTTCTAAAACAGCACATTCAACTGTTAAGAATAGGCCCTTTATAGAAACACTACGGCAGTTAAGAACAGTAATATTAAATCAACTAGGGTTAAATACTGTTAAGGTAAAAAAAATAATACTGTTAGGACCAAAAGCAGTAGTTATTCTATTACGGGAAAAATTATAATGCTGGTTGAAGGCTCAACGTGTTTGTTAGACCATGTTTCTAAACACAACAATGCATCAATTAGCCTAAAAAGGTTTTATTATATTGATGCACAATTCAGATCAAAGTCAGTGATGGCTTGGGTCCCCAAAAGAAACTGATTTTCTTATCTAATGTGTAGGGCAATCCATAAATGGATTTACAGGATCAAGGAGTGATTGATAGTGGAAGCTCAAGGCACATGACATGGAATATGTCTTAACTTACAGACTATGAAGAGATAGATAGAGGATATGTTGCTTTTGGAGGGAACTCTAAAAAGAGGAAAATCACAGGAAAGGTCCCTATTAAAACTGAGTAATCTAATTTTGGAAATATGTACTTTGTGAGATAGATAAAAGTTTAATCTCTTTAGTGTCTCACAAATGTATGATAAAAAGAATAGTGTTCTTTTTAATGACACTGATTGTATTGTTTTATCTCTAAACTTTAAGTTAATTGATGAAAGTCAAGTTTTGCAAAAGCTACATCTGATGAATCTAAACTTTGGCATAGAAGGCTAGGTCACGTAAATTTTAAAACCATGAATAAATTGGTTAAGGGAAATCTTGTAAGAGGTTTACCTTTCTAAACTTTAAGAAAAAGATCAAACTTGTTTATGCTTGTCCAGAAGGGAAAGTAGCACATGAGCCTCTGTAAATTCCACTACAGATGAACTCAATCAATCTTCCTTTACATTTGTTACATATGGACTTGTTTGGTCCAACATTTGTAAAAAGACTTATGAAGAAATTGTATTGCCAAGTTGTCACAGATGATTTCAGTAGGCTTACATGGGTTTTCTTTCTAGCTACTAAGGATGAGACTAGTGGCATTCTTAAGTCCTTTATAACTAGGATAGAAAATCTAGTAGATCACAAGGTTAAGGTGATTAGGTGTGATACTGTAACTGAATTCAAAAATAGAGAGATGAATCATTTTTGTGAGATGAAGGGTATTTTTAGACAATTTAGTGTAGCTAAAACTCCTCAACAAAATGGAGTTACTGAGAAAGGGGAATAGGATACAAATTGAGGCTAATAGGACTATGCTAAGATGATTCTAAAGTTGGCCAAACTACTTTTGGGCAGAAGACAAGTTTAATACAGCTGCTATGGTGCAAATTAGAGTGTTAGTAGTTAGCCTCATAACAAACCCATAAGAACTATATTCATGGAAGCACATCACCAACTTTACGTTTATTGAGACCATTTGGGTGTCCCGGTTCACATTCTTAATTACCATAGATACACGAATAGGAAAATTTGATGGTAAGGCTGATGAAGGTTTCTTTGAATATGGATACACTTTGAATATAAAGGCCTGTTAGAGATTCAATAGTAGAACAAGGATAGTAGAAGAAAACTTGCTTATTAGGTTTAGTAAGAGTACACCTAATGTTGTAGGTAGTGGACCAGATTGGCTATTTAATATTGATGCACTAGTAGGAACAATGAATTATGAGTTAATTGTTACAGGTACATAGTCTAATGGTTTTGCAGGTACAAAATAAGTGATAATGTAGGTCAAGCTAGAAAGGAGACGGAACCTGTCAAAGATTACATTTTGCTACCATTATGGACTGCTGATCTACCATATTCCCAAGATCCAAAGAGTTCTCATGATGATGGATCCAAACCTTCAAGTGATGATGGAAAGAAGGTTGATGAAGATCCAAGAAAAGATAGTGAATGTAAAGATCAAGAGAAGGAAGAAATGTTAACAGCACTAACAATGTTAATACTACTGGTAATGTTAATACTGTTTGTTCAACTATTAATGTTGTTGGCACAAATGAGGTTAATGCTGTTGGTGGAAAAACAAGCATTAAACTTTCATTTGATCCAAATATGCCTACTTTGGAAGATGATAGCATATTTGACTTCTTAAGAGATGATGAAGATGATGGTGCAGTTGCTGACATGAACAATTTGGATACAATCCAAGCAGTCAGTCCTAATCCAACTACAAGAATTAATAAAGATCATCCTCTTGATCAAGTGATTGGAGATTTGCAATCAGTTACACAAACAAGAAATATGTCAAAGAATTTAGAGGAACATGGGTTTGTTAGTACTATTCAACAAAGAACAAAACATAAAGACCTTTAAAACTGCTTGTATGCTTGTTTTTTTATCACAGGAAGAACCCAAAAAGGTAATTCATGCTTTGAAGGATCCAAGCTGGATAGAGGCTATGCAGGAAGAGCTTCTACAATTCAAGTTACAAGAAGTTTGGACTTTAGTGGATTTACTAAATGGAAAAAGGGCTATAAGCTCTAAATGGGTTTTCAGGAATAAAAAGGATGAAAGGGGAATTGTGATAAGAAATAACGGAATATTGGTTGCTCAAGGATACACACAAGAAGAAGGGATTGACTATGATGAAGTCTTTTCCCCCTGTTGCAAGAATTGAAGCAATTAGGCTATTTTTAGCTTATGCTTAATTTAAAGATTTTGTGGTGTATCAAATGGATGTAAAAAGTGATTTTCTCTATGGGAAGATTGAAGAAGAGGTGTATGTATGTCAACCACCAGGATTTGAAGATCTAGACTTTCCTGATAGAGTATACAAGGTTAAAAAAGCACTATATGGACTACATCAAGCTCCTAAAGCTTGGTATGAAACCTTGTCAACATATCTGTTGGAGAATGGGTTTCAAAGAGGGAAAATTGACAAGACCTTATTCATCAAAAGGTACAAAGATGATATTTTGCTGGTCCAAGTTTATGTGGATGATATCATCTTTGGTTCAACAAAGATGGAGCTATGCATTGCATTAGAGAAGTTGATGCATGAGAAATTTCAGATGAGTTCTATAGGAGAACTTACATTCTTATTGGGATTACAAGTGAAGCAGAAGAAGGATTGAATATTTATTAGTAAAGATAAATATGTTGATGAAATTTTAAAGAAATTTAGGTTTACAGAAGTCAAGGCTACAAGCACACCAATGGAAACTCAAAAGCCTCTACTCAATGATGAAGATGGTGAAGAAGTAGATGTTCATATCTATAGGTCAGTGATTGGTTCATTGATGTATCTTACATCTTCCAGACCTGACACCATGTTTGCAGTGTGTGCATGTACTAGTTACCAAGTCAATCTAAAGGTTTCACATCTTTATGCTGTGAAAAGGATTTTTAGGTACTTAAAAGGTCAACCAAAATTGGGTCTTTGGTATCCAAAAGATTCTCCTTTTGATTTGGTAGCATACACTGATAGTGATTATGCTGGAGCAAGCTTGGATAGGAAGTCTAAAACATGAGGTTGTCAATTCATTAGATGTAGATTAATATCAAGGCAGTGGAAGAAATAGACAGTGGTTGCAAAATTCACAACAAAAGCTGAGTATGTGGCTGGTTCAAGTTGATGTGGATAAGTGCTTTGGATTCAGAATCAACTACTTGATTATGGGTACAATTTTTTGCATATCAAGATCTTTATTGTAACACCCCCAAATTGGGTCGCAACGGAATATGGGTCTGGGGGTGGTACTTCATAGATCAATAGCACAAGATATATATAAAAACGACCATTTAAAAGTCGTTTAAAATTGATACATTGGATTTATCAAATTGTTGTTACATAAGTCCGAAAATCCATCTGTTTATTGTTCAAAATACAAAGATTTTAATCCATAACAGATATATCCCCAAAATGTAATGCAACCAAATCTTTTATGCACATGACTTCCACAATAACGACCTCCAATGTATCCCTGGTCTTGTACCTCATTGATCTCCTGAGAAAACATTGCTTAAAATGTCAACAATAATGTTGGTGAATTCATAGGTTTGTAAAATGTATAATGTCGGACCGCAAGATTTCCCCATGATAATGCAACAGATGTAAACATCATAACATGTGATTACATTTCCCTAATCTCATGACACTAAAGCTTGACATGTATGAATTGCAATATAAATTGCCAACATTGCCCGTGATGATGTTCTAACCCGCAAAATCCTATGTCCGACATGGTATACGTCTGTTGTCCTGAAAACCAGCACAGTGAGCATGACTCACCCGAATAGGGATGTCAATCCCAAATAGATCTATTTATAACATTCGTGCTCACAACAAGTAATTGACAGTTCATGATAATGAGCTCAGAGGGTTATCACTACTTAGGCAAACACGTAATCGTAAATTAAAATGTCCACTTGCGTCCAATTGTAAAACATGCATATGTTTCTCACCCCAAAACTTGTAAATCATTATAAATGTAAAATGTGGGGCTATGAACTCACCTCGAGTGAATGAATAATCCAAGTATAACAGAAAATGCGTCACAATAATAACCGAATGCAACCTAATTAAATATGGGTCTTATAAGTACTAAGCACTTTGATTAACTAATACCACATATAATTATATATATGTACATCACCATCTAATTGTATTTGTGAAATCATATTTATAAAGTAAAAACGTTTATAAATATCTCTTTAGTAAAAATAACGTAACTTTATCGTTTTAAGTCTGTTTCTTACGTTTCTTATGTCCACGCTTTCGTATTAAGACGAGTTATCAAAATATTGCATTTTCATATTTTCAACCAACTGGTGTAAAATACTTTTTAATCTTCATACACTTTTATAAAATTATTTTTATAAAATTAATCGTCGTAAACTCATAAATGTAATATCTTATTCGTTTTAACTCCGTTTTTAGTGATTCTTTCGAGCACGTCTTTGTAATTAAAAGTTCTATCAAATTAATGATGTTTACAAAATAAATATATCTGATGTGAATAGAAACTTTTATAAACTTATTTTTATAAAAGTATTTATTATTCTAAACTTGCGAAATTCATAACTCCTTCGTTATTGATCCAAAAATTATGATTCTTAATGTTTTGGAATCCTAAAAATATGTACTATTTGAGAAAAATAACCATTCATTTATATCAGAAGTGGTTTGTAATAAGTTTTTATAAAATTTCTTTTATAAACGCGTTTATTATCGTATAACTCGTAAATTACGTATCTCCTTCGTTATAAATTGGTTTTTCGAGTTTCTTACATATTTGGAATCTTGATGAGATGTAATATTTTATAAAAATATAAAATCAATAGGTTATTTTTCGAATTAAAACAAAAACATTTGATGTTTTTGTTAAAATGCATTTTAAACTTGTTTTTGTAACGTTTTAGTTTAGTAACCTTGTTACAAGTCCTCTAATGTGATCAATACACAACTTTGTATATACTTATAGTCTTCTAGTGTACAAGTCCACAATATATCCAAGAATCACAAGATTCATAAGTCTACATGCTCATTTGTTCATAATCCTTAATAAGTAACTTTTTATACCATTTACTTATATATACTTTATATAATTTAACCAACACTCATATAGTGTATATACTAGATTTATAACATGATCATAACATCAATATATCACATGAAAAGGTTTACCAAACCATGATCACAAGTAAAAATCTATTTTACAAGTAAATAAGTTTCTAAGATGGTGATTAACTATATAACCATTATATACACATAAAATCATGAATGTAAAGAGATTAAGGTTTTTAGGTAACCTTAGTATGATGTAGGATGATGAACAATATGATCTAAACCCATTTTTAGCAAATAAACCCTAGCTTCCAAGACCTTGAAAAGCCTAAATCCAAGTAAACCCTAATAGTGAACCTTCTTGCTTTAACACTTGTAAACTCAAAACCAAACATTCTAAACACCTTGGGATATCTTAGATATGTTGTAGTAACACTTGAAAATGTGGTAAATAAATTTGGTATTGATTGTTTATATGTTTTGGTTGTGGCCGTGGGTTTGGAGGAGCATAAAGGGAGAGAATGAGTTGTTTTCACCTTAAGAAATGAAATGTGTATGCGTTCTAACTAGTGGCAAGCTTATATACCTTCAAGACTAGTCAAAGACCACATGTGATATTCTTAGGAAAGTCCAAGACATAATGAGGGTTTCAAGGAAGTCTTTGGTCAAGATTTAGACATAGTACTTCAAGGTTTAAATGAGAAAGCTTTGTACAAGATCAAGTTGGGCATTTAAGTGCTATTGGTTCCCTTAGGTTGGCATTATCCCATGAAATCAAGTGGAGGGAGGTGATGGAAATATCTTTGATCTTTATTTGATAAATACTTGCATTTCTTGAAGTTTAAATGTATAATTTTAAAGTGTAGATGTATAATTTGTAATGTATAGGTTGTAGTTAATTTATTTTATGCAAAATATGACTAACAATGTTAACATGGGTAAAGTTTTATAAAACATTGAGTATTGGATATAATAATAGGTATTTGTTGAAGTGTAGAAAAGTTTTGGTGGTTCCGGGTATGCATAAACGTATTTTATCGCGAAACGTAAACACTTTACGTAACCAATAAAAATAAAATATGAAAAGTTAATAATTATCCTCTAAATAATTATCTAACACTTGCTTGACATAAACATTTAATTGTTTGATGTCTGTTTATGTTGAATGACAATTTTTAGCTTACTCGATTTAACTTAACGATTAAAATGAAAAGAAAACGCGTACAAGACTAAAAATAAATAGTGAATTTAATGACGTCGTACAATGACCCTAAAACACGGGGTGTTATAGTCTTCCCCCGTTAAATGAGCCTTGTCCTCAAGGCTTAAGATGCGACACTTGACGACGGTGTAGTCTTTGTGAAGAGGTGTGGATACTTCTTTCAAAATTGGTCTTCACATTCCCATGTAAACTTAGGACCTCTCCTAGAGTTTCATCGAACCTTTACAATTGGAATGCGGCTTTGTTTCAATTGTTTAACTTCACGATCCATGATCTCTACTGGTTCCTCAACAAAATGAAGCTTGTCGTCAATATGAAGTCCATCCAACGAAATGGCTAATGGTTCGTCGGCATAGCACTTCTTCAAGTTAGATACATAAAACGTATTTTTAACCCTGCTCAGCTCTTGAGGAAGCTCAAGCTTGTAAGCAATGGCTCTAACTTTTTCCAACACTTTGAAAGGTCCAACATATCTGGGGTTTAGCTTCCCCCGTTTTCCAAAATGTACTACTCTTTTCCAAGGCGAAACCTTGAGCATAACTCTATCTCCAACTTGAAATTCTATAGGATTACGCTTTAAATCAGCGTAACTCTTTTGTCAATCACGAGCGACTTGAATTCTTTGCTTGATCTAAATGATTTTCTTGGTTGTCTCTTGAACTATCTCTGGACCTGTAAGTTGAATTTCTCCAACCTCGGTCCAACAAATAGGTGAACGACACTTTTAACCGTAAAGTGCTTCAAACGGTGCAGCCTTAATGCTAGTGTGATAGCTATTGTTATATGAAAATTTGACTAATGGCAAATGGTTAACCCAACCCTTTCCAAAGTTGATCACACAAGCACGGAGCATATCCTTGAGAGTCTGAATAGTCCTCTCGCTTTGTCCATCAGTTTGTGGATGATATGCAGTACTCATATCCAAGCTAGTACCCAAAGCCTTCTGAAGTGACCTCCAGAAATTTGATGCGAACCTCGGGTCGCGATCATAAATGATTGAGACAGGTATTCCATACCTCATGACTACCTCTTTCAGGTACATTCTTGCCAACTTTTCCATGAGATCAGTTTCCCTCATTGGTACGAAGATTGCGGATTTAGTAAGTCGGTCAACAATCACCCAAATGGTGTCATAACCTTGTTACTACTTAGGAAGCTTCGTGATAAAATCCCAGGTGATATTATACCACTTCCATTGAGGTATCTCAGGTTGCACCAACAAACCCGATGGCCTTTGGTGTTCAGCCTTGACCTTAGCACATGTCAAACATTTGTTAGCATAGATGGCGATGTCGGCCTTCATATTGGGCCACCAATATAGCTTCTTCATGTCTTGATACATCTTGTTAGAACCCGGATGGATAGAGTATTTTAACTTGTGGGACTCGTGCATGATCATAGTCCTCAAATCGCCATAACAAGGTAACTAACTCCTACCATTTAAGCATAGAGTTCCATCCGCGTGGGGTTCCAACTTTTCCTTCGGTATATCCTTCCTGAACATACCTCCAACATCTTCGTTCTTAATGTTCTCTGGTTTTTGTGCTTCAGTCTGAGCATTCAAAATTTGTTTGGGAAGATTTAAACCAATAGTCATGACTAAGGCTCAAACCCATAATGGCTTATTCCGTTCTTTACGGCTTAAGGAATCGGCCACTACATTTGCTTTCCTCGAGTGGTAACGTATTTCACAATCATAATCACTAAGCAACTCTAACCAACGACATTGTCTCATGTTTAGCTCCTTTTGATCAAGAATGTGTTGTAAACTCTTGTGATCTGTGAACACCGTACACTTGGTTCCATACAGATAGTGTCTCCAAAATTTTAAAGCAAACACCACTGCTATAAGTTCTATATCATGAGTGGTATAGTTCTTCTCGTGAATCTTCAATTGGCGTGATGCATAAGCAATCACCTTCTCCCTTTGCATCAACACATCGCCCAAACCTTTGATCAAAGCATCGCAGTATACGATAAAATCTTTGCTTCGTTCAAGTAAAGCCAACATTGGTGCACTACACAACTTCTAATTCAACAGTTGAAATGCTGCTTCTTGTTTGTCGCCTTAAACAAACTTGACTTTCTTCTGAGTAAGCTTGGTCATTGGCTTGGCGATCTTCGAAAATCCTTTGATGAATCTTCGGTAATACCCAGCAAGACCCAAAATTTAATGAATCTTAGTTGGCATTTTAGGAGATGTCCAATCTTTTATGGATTTGATCTTGGCGGGATCTACGTGAATGCCTTGACTATCAATCGCGTGGCCAAGAAATTGTACCTTGGGAAGCCAAGAAATTCTAGAATTGCCTTAAGATGTTCTTCGTGTTCCTTCTTATTCTTGGAATAGATGAGAATATCATCGATAAAGACGATCACAAATTTATCCAAAAATGACTTACACACACGGTTCATGAGATCCATAAATACCGCTGGTGCGTTCGTCAAGCCAAATGGCATAACTTGGAACTCATAATGACCATATCGAGTTCTGAATGTCGTCTTTGGAATATCTTCTTCTTGTACTCGAAGCTAGTGATAACCTGATCGCAAGTCTATCTTAGAATCAACACTGGATCCTTGTAGTTGATCAAATAAATCGTCGATCCTTGGGAGTGGATAATAATTCTTCACAGTTAGCTTGTTCAGCTCTCGGTAGTCAATGCACATTCAAAATGATCCATCCTTCTTCTTGACAAATAAGACCGGAGCTCCCCAAGGTAAGGAACTGGGTCTTATGAAACCCTTGTTAGAAAGTTCTTGGAGTTGGTCCGATAATTCCTTCATTTCAGATGGGGCTAACCGATAAGGTGCCCACGCTACAGGTGCAACACTAGGTATCAAATCGATTTAGAATTCCACTTGTCGAGTCGGTGGAAGACCTGGCAAGTCCTCAGGAAATACTTTAGGAAAATTTCAAATGATCGGTACGTCCTCAAGTCGTTTCTTCTTCGACTTGTCTTCAGTCTCCTTTGTAGTAACATGTGCCAAAAAGACGTGACATCCATTTAGCATGTACTTTTGTGTTTTAGTGCATGAGATGATGTTCAAATAAGTCTCGTTTCCCTGGTCGCTTTCGTCACCGTGAACAATCAACGTCTCATTTCCCCAGGGAATACGAACAATTTTCTCGGCACAAACGATGACAGCTTGGTACTTTGACAACCAATCCATACCGATAATGACTTCGAGACTACCAAGTTCTATGGGCATTAAGTCTATGTTGAATGGGTGATTTAAGAAATTCAATGTACAACCCCGAGTGATAGCATTTAACCTAATTATTCTACCGTCAGCTAGTTCAACATCATAATAATGATCTAAGGTAGATGGTGTGATATCAATTTAGGAGATAATGTAGTAGACCCAAAGCTTCTATAGGCACTAGTATCAAATAAGACAGAAGCATAGCGGTTGTTTAGAAGGAACGTACCCGTAACGATGTTTCAGTCTGGGTTTGTCCCTGCACAGCCTATCACATACACTTTTGCTAGAGCATTGCCATTTCCACCTTGGTTACCATTGTTGTTGTTTTTCACCTTTGGATAATCCCTCTTGAAATGTCCATGGGCTCTACATTTATAACAAGTGGGTTTTTGACTTGCCTCAGTGCCCCTTTGGTTATTAAGAGTATTGGCATTTGCAGTATTCCTACAATCACGTGCCAGATGGCCAACCCTGTTGCAGTTGTGACATTTTGGAGCACATTGACCGTCATGGTGGTAGTTGTATTTTGAGCACAGAGGTTTAGATTCTCCGTAAGGTTTCTTCTCACTAGACCCTGCAACATTAGCCCTGCCAGTGTTTTGCCTCTTGTTTTGTTGTTGCTGTTGTTGGTTATCATCTTGCTTTCTTTTGTTTTCACTTTGTCGATTAGCAAAAGTATAGATTTTCTTGTCCATCAGCCCAGTTGCAAATTCAATTGCATCTTGCATGGTTTTTGGCATAGATGCCATTACACTTCAGTGAATCATGTCAAGCAAACCACCGACATATTTCTCAATCTTGTCTGACTCTTCAAGAAACATCCTAGAACACATCAATGCTAGTTCCTAAAATCGTTGGTTATAGCCTACCACGTCGGTACCTTTAACCTTCAAATTCCACATCTCAGCCTCCAGCTTCTTAATCTCGCCCTTTGGGCAGTACTTGTCAGTCATCTTATTTTTAGGTTTGTCCAAGTCATTGCATAAGCATCATCATGACTAACAGTCTTAACGTGGGAGTTCCACCATGTTAGAGCACTTCCAAGAAGAATACAAGTAGAAAGCTTGATTTGATTTTCCAGAGAGCAGTTGCTTATACGAACACAATTTCCATTCTTTTAAACCACTAAGTCAACTCGACGACTCCTTCAGTACCCTTTAAGTATAGGGGTTTGCATTTCATGAAGTCTAGGTAAGTGCACTCACGAGCAGGAGGAGCTTGCCTCCTTACACCCGTGCCTGAATCATGACTGTCTTTGCCATTTCGGCTTCTGTTAGCGTCACATGCTACCAGTGCATTAGCAACACCTTGATCGATCAATGCCTTAAGTTGAGCATTGGTGACAGATGTGGTGGTGGTTATTGTGGCTAGTGTTGACCTTGTGGCTCTTTTTGGTGCCATTTTCTTCAAATCACAAGAAAATATAATACCAGTTAGATTTTATTAAATCATAACCATGACATGACATATGTACAATAAGTAAAGTGAGATCACATCACACAATGAAATATACAACTGAATTGAAATTTAGAATGGAGTAGCTACATCGATATTCATTTATAATAAATTCGATTACAGACATGACATAATCCATCCATTCCATACATAATCTTGAAAAACATACATGATCGGTTCAGATACAAAATGATCACTACCCTTAGGTTACAAAATGAAATATAAACAACCTAAAGCCTTACTAGCCGGGAGTTGCCCATAATACTTAGTAGGCTAAACAACATAGCTACAACATAACAACTCTAAGAGCTACTACCGGCCTCCTCTGGTATCTCGGGCTGTGCTGGACCGCTAGTGGGTCCCTGTTGTCCTTGTAGTGTTGTCACCTGTGTCTGTATTGTATTCATCAATCTTAGTATCTCCACAAGCTATGAATGTCAAGCACGTTGTGCTGCTCGCAAAGCTGCAATCTCTGTCTGCTGAGCTATCACTGTAGTCCTCAGGGCTCTCACCTTAGAACGGGTTATGTCACTAGCATCCATCGACCGTCCCTAGGCCTCACGGGAAAGTCTGGCCTCTATCTCCATGAGTAAAGCAGTGTAAGCATGGGAGCGTCTATCCCTCTGTAGTAAGTTGAGCCAACCGTTCAACACTGCTCTAGCATCCTATGCCTCATCAAGTCTCCTATAAATCTCATTAGTGTCATGTTTGACAGTAGTGACAAAATTGGTCATCCGTCGACCCAACTCTGTGTCATCAATCGCTGGTGCCCCTGGCATGCCCACAAGCATCTCATCCCAAGTATTTGTAATCCCATAACCAACATCTCACTCTATGTCACGTCTGATCTCATCATACAAAGTGGCAACAAAACCCTAATAACCCCCTAAAAACCTCCATTAGTCTAAGCATAGTGCAAGATTAACTCTCATCGACCTTATATCTCGGACCTAGAGCAATACACAACCTCTTTCGAGGTGGTAATGTAACCTCGCAAATACCTGCTTTACAGTCAGTAGAGGGTAAAAGCAAAGGTGGTGATAGAGTGGGTAAAGGTATAGGAAGGAGTAGTGGTGTCCCTGATGGTGGTTTACTCATTGGTAGTGGATGGGAAGTAGATGGTGTCTTGGCTCTCAGCTAGATCATAGCAGCTCTATATCCCAACTGATAAGTTGGACTGGTGATGATACTGGTAGTGGTGGTGAGGGAATCTGAGGTAGTGGTGATAACCATAGGGAGAGTGGTGATGGTGGAGGTGATGGTATGGCAAGAAGTTTGGCAATCTCTGCCTCAGAATAAAATGTTGTAGGTGGCTGCTCTCGGATAGACATCCTAGCAGTAACACGGTGTACAAGTGGTGGAACAGAGTCGGCCGGAGCTGAGTGCTCCTCCTCCTCCTCATCCTCGTCCTTCTCAACATCATCATCATCATCCTCATCATCATCAGATGACTCATCATCATCATCGTCATCGTCTCCTCCGTCAGCAGGATAATCAGTGGGGTCCTCCTCAGGATCCTCCTCATCCTCATCTGGATCGGAGTCTGCAATGTATCCTGGTGAGTCAGCAGTAGGTGAGACAGCAACAGGCAGTGGTTTCTCCTCAAAACACCTTATCCTCTGGTGTCATAAACTCCAGGTATACAGGCTTAGGAACAAACTCTGGTGAAAGTGTTGCCTGCTTTGGCTCCTCCAAGCCAGGCACATAATCCGGTGAAAACCCCCTTTTTATGAATGCAATGTTTGAGAACAGTTATAGTCCAGCAAAAACATTTGACCTGGTTCACTATAACTTTGGCTCTGATACCATTTTGTAACACCCCCAAATTAGGTCGCAGCGGAATATGGGTCTAGGGTTGGTACTTCGTAGATCAATAGAACAAGATATATATAAGAATGACCATTTAAAAGTTGTTTAAAACTGATACATTGGATTTATCAAATTGTTGTTACATAAGTCCGAAACTTCACTTATTCATTGTTCAAAATATAAAGATTTTAGTCCATAACAGATATATCCCCAAAATGTAATGAAACCAAATCTTTTATGGATATGACTTCCAAAATAACAACCACCAATGAATCCCTGGTCTTGTACCTCATTGATCTCCTGAGAAAACATTGCTTAAAACGTCAACAATAATGTTGGTGAATTCATAGGTTTGTAAAATGTATAATGTAGGACCGCAAGATTTCCCCATGATAATGCAACAGATGCAAACATCATAAAATGTGATTACGTTTCTGTAAGCTCATGACACTGAAGCTCGACATGTATGAATTGTAATATAAATTGCCAACATTGCCCGTGATGATGTTCTAACCCACAACATTCTATGTCCGACATGGTATACGTCCGTTGTCTGGCAAACCGGCACAGTGAGCATGACTCACCTGAACGGGGATGTCAATCCCAAATAGATCTATTTATAACATTCGCGCTTACAACAAGTAATAGACAGTTCATGATAATGGGCTTAGAGGGTTATCGCTACTTAGGCAAACACGTAATCGTAATGTAAAATGTCCACTTGCGTCCAATTGTAAAACATGCATATGTTTCTTAACCCAAAACATGTAAATCATTATAAATGAAAAATTTGGGGCTATGAACTCACCTCGAGTGAATGAATAATCCAAGTATAACAAAAAATGCGTCACAAAAATGACCGAATGCAACCTAATTAAATATAGGTCCTATAAGTACTAAGCACTTTGATTAACTAATACCACATATAATTCTATATAGCTACATCACCATCTAATTGTATTTGTGAGATCATATTTATAAAGTAAAAACGTTTATAAATATTTCTTTAGTAAAAATGACGTAACTTTATCGTTTTAAGTCCGTTTCTTCGTTTCTTATGTCCACGCTTTTGTATTAAGACGAGTTATCAAAATTTTACATTTTCGTATTTTCAACCTACTAGTGAACAGTACTTTTTACTGTTCATACACTTTTATAAAATTAATCGTCGTAAACTCGTAAATGTCGTATATTATTCGTTTTAACTCCATTTTTAATGATTCCTTCGAGCACGTCTTTGTAATTAAAAGTTCTATTATATTAATGATGTTTTTAAAATAACTATATCTGATGTGAACAATAACTTTTATAAAATTATTTTTATAAAAGTATTTATTATCGTAAACTTGAGAAATTCATAACTCCTTCGTTCTTGATCCAAAGATTATGATTCTTAATGTTTTGGAATCCTAAAAATATGTACTATCTGAGGAAAATAACCATTCATTTATATCAGAAGTGGCTTGTAATAAGTTTTTTTTAAATTTCTTTTATAAACGCGTCTATTATCGTATAACTTGTAAATTACGTATCTCCTTCGTTATAAATTGGTTTTTCGAGTTTCTTACATATTTGGAATCCTCATGAGATGTAGTATTTTATAAATGTATAAAATCAATAGGTTATTTTTCGAATTAAAATAGAAACATTTGAGGGTTTTGTTAAAATGCCTTTAAACTTGTTTTTGTAACTTTTTAGTTTAGTCACATTGTTACAAGTCCTCTAATGTGATCAATACACAAACTTGTATATACTTATAGTCCTCTAGTATACAAGTCCACAATATGTCCAAGAATAACAAGATCCATAAGTCTACATGCTCATTTGTTCATAATCTTTAATTAGTAACTTTTTATACCATTTACTTATATATACTCTATATATACTTTATATAATTTAACCAACACTCATATAGTGTATATACTTGCTTTATAACATGATCATAACATCAATATATCACATGACAAAGTTTACCAAACCATAATCATAAGTAAAATCCATTTTATAAGTAAATAAGTTTCTTAGATGGTGATTAACTATATAACCATTATATACACATAAAATCATGAATGTAAAGAGATTAAGGTTTTTTGGTAACCTTAGTATGATGTTAGATGATGAACAATATGATCTAAACCCTTGTTTAGAAAACAAACCCTAGCTTCCAAGACCTTGAAAACCCTAATTCTATGTAAACCGTAGTGTTGAACCTTCTTGCTTTAACACTTGTAAAATCCAAACCAAACTTTCTAAACACCTTGGAATATCTTAGATATGTTGTAGGAACACTTGGAAATGTGATAAATAAATTTGGTATAGATTGTTTATATGTTTTGGTTGTGGCTGTGGGTTTGAAGGAGCACAAAGGGAGAGAATGAGTTGTTTTCGCCTTAGGAAATGAAATGTGTATGTGTTCTAACTAGTGGCAAGCTTATATACCTTCAAGACTAGTCAAAGACCACGTGTGATAGTCTTAGGAAAGTCCAAGACATAATGAGGGTTTCAAGGAAGTCTTTGGTCAAGATTTAGACATAGTACTTTAAGGTTTAAATGAGAAAGGTTTATACATGATCAAGTTGGGCATTTGTGTGCTATTAGTTCCCTTAGGTGGGTATTATCCTACGAAATAAGGGGGAGGGAGGTGATAGAAATATCTTTGATCTTTATTTGATAAATACTTGCATTTCTTGAAGTTTAAATGTATAAGGTTAAAGTGTAGAAGTATAATTTGTAATGTATAGTTGTAGTTAGTTTATTTTATGCAAAATATGACTAAAAATGTTAACATGGATAAAGTTTTATAAAACTTTGAGTATTTGATATAATAATAGATATTTGTTGAATCGTAGAAAAGTTTTGGTGGTTTCAGGTACGCCTAAACGTATTTTATCGCGAAACGTAAACACTTTATGTAACCAATAAAAATAAAATGTGCAATGTTAATAATTATCCTCTAAATAATTATCTAACACTTGCTAGACGTAAACATTTAATTGTTTGATGCCCGTTTACGTTGAATGGCAATTTTTAACTTACGCGATTTAACTTAACGATTAAAATTAAAAGCAAACACGTACAAGACAAAAAATAAATAGTTAATTTAATGACGTCGTACAATGACCCTAAAACACAGGGTGTTATATTTATTGACAATAACAATACTATTTGCATAATTTAAAATCTTGTTTTTCATTCAAAAACAAAGCATATAGAGATCAGACATCATTTTATTAGAGATTGCAATGAAAAGAAATTGATTCAAATGGTCAAAATCCATACTGACAAGAATGTTGCAGATTTGCTTCCAAAAGCTTTTGATGTAAGTAGATTTTAATATTTGATTGCTAGTATTGGAATGCTAAATCTTTAAAGTCTTTTATCTCTTTATGTTTTTGTAGAGTTTTGTATGAATTAATACTGTTATTCATGTCATTAAAAGTTTATGCTGTTAAGTATAATTAATACTACTGGTTATACTTAATACTGCTGAGTTTCTCTTGTTAGTTATACTTAATACTGTTAGGTATAATTAATACTGTGATAATTGTGAAAATTGTTATGGCTTGTGTTTTCTTGGTTTTTAGGGTAACATTTTGCAGGAAAAGCAAAGAAAAGTGTTAGATTGATGATGGGAATGTTGTTTGGAATGGAATTGAAGTTAATACTGGTGACTCAAAGTTAATGCTGCTAGGCATAACTTACTACTGCCGAGTTACTACTGCTGGGTTGTTGAGGGTATTTTTCATAAATACTTCGATTAAGGGTTTCAATCAATCATTTAATCGATTTCATTCTTTCATATAATCTCCAATTACAAACCCTAACTTAATTTTATCATCCATTATCAAAAACCAACACAAATGGCAACTCTAAAGTTTGCAGACACTCATAATATGGTCGCATTTTTGTCTAAACCCACAAAGAGTGATGGGTTTGAACAAATTGTAGATTTTTTGAATGCACACCCTATAAGGCATGCAATAACGATTAATCCTACTATATATATTTCTTGCATTGAACAGTTCTGGTCTACTATCAAGGAAAAAAATATCAATGGGGAAGCACAGTTACATGCCCTAGTAGATGGCAAGAAGATAATCATTACTCAATCCTCTATTAGAAGAGATCTTCAACTAACAGATGAGGAAGGTGTTGATTGTTTACCAAATTCTACCATTTTTGAACAACTTACATTGATGGGTATGAGAAAATTTCACAAAAACTAACTTTTTATAAACTATTCTTTTCCCCACAATGGAAATTTCTAATTCATAATATTTTACAGTGTCTAAGTCCAAAGACTAATGCCTGGAATGAGTTTAGTAGTACTATGACATCTGTCATTATCTGCTTAGCTAAAAATCAGAAGTTCAAATTTTCAAAATTCATTTTTGAAAGTATGATTAGAAACATGGTTAATTTGTCTGGCAAATTTTTGATGTATCCAAGGTTTGTACAAGTATTTTTGGATCAACAACTTGATGGGATGCCAACTCATAAGAGAATATATATTGCACCCTCTCACACTAAAAAGATTTTTGGAAATATGAGAAGGGTAGGCAAAGGTTTTTCTGGTAGAGTAACACCTTTATTTCAAACAATGGTGGTACAAAACCAATCACAATTTGGTGGAGGTTCAGCAATTCCAACATGAACCCATCATACACCCATCTTTATTCAACCATCTACTCAACCTAAAAAGACACAACAACCTAGGAAGCCTAAAAGAAAGGACACTCAGGTACCTCAGTCTAGTGATCCTATTGAGAATGTTGCAGATGAGACTGTCTATAAGGAGTTGGGTGGTAGTTTCGTGAGGGCTGCCACTACTGCTTTAGCTTATAAGCAGAGCAAACATGACTAAGACCCGATCTAAGGCAACACCTAATGAATCTAGTTCCTTAGGAACTACTTCAGGTGGTGGTCCCAGGCGCCAAGAAACCATAAGGGATACAATTGCTCAAACTAGGTTTGAGAATGTATCTAAACTTTCCAATGATTTACTGCTCGCAAGAGGTAACACACTTTGAAGTAATAAGGATAGACTTAAACTTAATGAATTGATTAAAAAAAAAAAAAAAAAAAGAAAAAGAAAAAAAACAAAAAGAAAAAAAAAAAAAGAAGAAAAAAAAAACAAAAAAAAAAAAACAAAAAAAAAAAAAAAAAAAAAAAAAAAAAAAAAAAAAGAATAAAAAAAAAAAAAAAAAAGAACTATGTACCAATTTACAAAAGAAGGTTCTTAATTTGAGAAGATAAAGACTACTCAAGCTAATAAAATTGCTAGCTTAAAGAGGAGGGTCAAGAAACTTGAATAGAAAAAGAGGTTAAGAACTCACGAGCTGAATAGATTATATAAAGTTAGTTTGACAGCTAAGGTAGAATCCTCTTTAATAAAGAAGATTTAGGTGAGGATGCATCTAAACAGGGGAGGAGGATTAATGCTATTGATGTAGATGAATACATTACCCTGGTTAATGTTCAAGATGATGCTGATAATGAGATGTTTGATGTGAATGCTTTAAATGGTGAAGAAGTGTTTGTTGCAGGGCAAAATGAAAATGTTGTTGAAGAAATAGTTGATGCTGCTCAAGTTAGTACTGCTGCAACAACTGTTACAATAACTACTGAAGAAATTACTTTGGCTCAAGCTCTGGCTGAACTAAAGAGCACAAAACCCAAAGCTAAAGGGATTGTTCTTCAAGAGCCAGGTGAATCTACAACAACAAAAATAATTTCTTCAAAATGTCTATCACAGATCAAAGGGAAAGGAATATTGGTAGAACCCGAGAAGCCTTTAAAGAAGAAAGATCAACTCAAGTTTGATGAAGAGATTGCACTTAAATTACAAGCAAAGATTGATGAAGAGGAAAGAATTGACAGAGCTGAAGAAGAAAATATTGATGAAGCCAATATGGCTTGGGATGACATTCAAGCAAAAGTTGATGTTGATTACCAGTTGGCTAAAAGACTGCAAGCTAAAGAACAAAAGCAGTTCACAATTAAAGAAAAAGCCGCATTGTTTAAAGAACTCCTAGAGCAAAGAAGAAAACACTTTGCAGCTAAAAGAGCAGAGGAGAAGAGGAACAAACCACCAACCAAAACTCAACAGAAGAAGATCAGATTAACTACCTATAAGAAATGGAAGTCTAGAAGCCACAAAGACTTGAACTCTAAAGACTTTGATTCTATCAAAGGATTTGTTTGACAAAGATTTCAACAAAGGTAAACATGTTTGTAGATTTTAGAACTGAGTTGGTGGAGGGTAGTTCAAAGAGAGCAGGAGAAGAGTTAGAACAAGAGAGTACTAAGAAGCAGAAGGTGGATGAGGATAAAGACACAACAGAGCTTCAAAGTCTAATGGAAGTCATTCCAGATGAAGAAGAGGTTGCAATTGATGTTGTACCTTTAGCTACTAAGTCTCCAAGTATTGTTGACTGGAAGATCCACAAAGAAGGAAAGAAAAGCTATTATCAAATAGTGAGAGCTGATGGAAAGTCTCAAATGTACAGGGTCTTTAGTCAAATGCTTAAAAGTTTTACCAGGGAAGATTTAGAGGATCTGTACAAGCTGGTAAAAGCTAAATATGGATCAACAAGACCAGTGGAAGACTTGGATTTGGTATTATGGAATGATTTGAAGACAATGTTTGAACCACATGTAGAAGATGAAATCTGGAAGTTGCAACAAAGATACAAAGTTTTAAGCTGGAAGCTATTTGACTCATGTGGAGTGCATTGCTTGAGTTTGCAATCTGGAATGATTTACATGCTGGTAGAAAAGAGATATCCCCTTACACCACCTACAATTACAAATATGCTGAATAAGAAGCTTCAGGTTGATTATTTCAGTGAAATGGCATATCAGCTTCTTAAACTTCTCACAAAACAGCTTAAGAATCAATGAAGTGTTTGGAAGCATCCTCCTGGTGATTATGGAGCTTTTAATGGAGAAACTTGATGATTTTGAGATAAATATCAAGTATAGGGGAGGATTGTTAGGATTAAAAGTCTTCTTAATGTTGCTAGTATTATTGTTGCTCTTATTGACTCAGTCAAAGTTAGTGCTGCTAGAGAATTTCAATGAAAATTATTCTAAGTGTTTAAGACTGCTGGTGAAGTTACAACTGCCAGTACAAAGTTACTACTACTGGAGGAAGTTACTACTGCTTGAAGTTAAGACTGCTTAAAGAGTTATTACTGCTAGTGTAAAAGTTACTACTGCTAGTGCATATTAGTGCTGCTCAGAGACTTAAAATAAAAACTGCTAAGTAGTTACTACTGCTAGTACAAAAGTTACTACTGTTAGTACAAAGTTAATACTGATGAGGAGTTAATCCTGCTAGTGAAGAAGTAGTAACTGCTGAGTTTAGTTTTACTACTGCTTAAGGATTTGTATGAATATTTTGTAAAAGATATGTAAGTAAGTTATTTGTTTAGAGAGATTATAATCAACTTAGTAAAAGTATTGTAAGAGCCGTTTTAGGACTCCTTGTGTATAAAGAAGGTCCTATGGCATAGAGATTGGAAACACATAGATATACTAATACACATATCACAAGATACATACGAGTCATTCATAGAATATTTTTTTATCATACTTCAAAGTTTTATAACCTAATACTATTAAGAGTATTCTAATTAATAATATTTTAAGCTTAATTTTGTTTATTGAATTAAATGTTCTTATTTTACTGTTTCATTAAGATTCTTCTTAATATTAAAGATTAAATCCGTATAATCTTTTAATACACTAAAACACAATTTCTACTCTATTTGTGTTAGATTTATCTAATATAACTAAGAATTTAGATCATTCTGGATACAAAGTTGTTTTGTGGATACCAGGGACCAATCTCCACCCTTCATCTCATTTTAATCTATATGGATAGATTAAAACCAAAAATTCTTTTTCAACCTTTGGTTTCAAATTTTAAATCTCTCAAAAACCGTTTAATCGTCTAAGGAAAAAAAAATATACCAACACGATGAGATTAATTATCTTCTATAGATATCCACTTTTGATATACATTCAGACAAAAAAATTCAAGTTTATTCACATTTTTCACATTTTTCACTCTTTTTCAACATTTTTTCACCGGTTTTTTACACGCTTTTTCCACGTTTTTTTTACGTTTACTCCACTTTGATATACTTTCCGACAAAAAAAATCCTTTTTTTTCATATTTTTTCGACTTTTTCTCATTGAAACTTCATGATAATCATATATGATATTGTAGATTTACTTTAAAATCATATATGATGTATGTTAAATCATATATGATTGTGGGTATGTCATATATGAAAAATTAGTGTTTATTCATATATGATATTTAATTTTAGTGTTTAATCATATATGATATTAGTGTTATATCATATATGATTTTTAATGCAAATTTCAACAACGAAAAAAAAACGAGAAAACAACGTGAAAAACGGAAAAAACGAAGAAAAAAAAATTCTAGAAAAAACGTGAAAAATGAAAAAAAAAAAGGTGAAAAAAGTAAAAAAAACGTGAAAAATCTGAAAAAAACATGGAAAAAAGATGAAAAAGACGTGAAAAAAATGTAAATTTTTTTTTGTCAAAAGTATATCAAAGTGGATATCTATTGAAAGATAATTAAATGCTCGTCGTGATGGTATATTTTTTTTTACTTAACGATTAACGGTTTAGGAGATATTTAAATTTTAAAAAAATGGTGAAATAATTAAATGCTTTTAATCACAACCATTGATTTTTTTTAGATGGATGGTGTGGATGAGTCCCCTAGTATCCAACCTTTTTTGGTATCCAATATAACTCTCCTCTATAACTAATCCTTATACAAGCTTAAGGAATTTGATCTATTTAAGTGGGATCAAAAAATTACATCGAGATTCGTAGTTATGTATTATAAAAAAATAAAAAAAATTAGAAAAATCATAGCAAAAAAAGAGGAGGAAAGTTTGGAGGTAGTCGGTTCGTAAAATCTTAAACTGATGGAATTCTTTGAAGGATTGATTATTCGTTGATGGATGGTTATAAATCGACAATGTAAAGTTTGGTATAAAGAGGTAGATATCACCACTTGTCTTTGTAAAAGTATGTAAAGTATGGGATGATTGGAGTGTTGACCGTTACAAGAACACTAACTTTGGTTGTTGTTTTTGTTCTATGATCAAGACGTTTGTGTATATACTTGTGTCTTTATCTTGGTAATGGTCAGGAAAAAGTGTCTAGCAACTTGTACCTTATTTGTTTGGACTTAATCTATTTGTTTTGTGAATTTTATTCAACAACAATTTATTTCCTTTCCTAATCATTAACCTTAGGTTTTAATCGAATGAGGATGTGATCGAGTCATGCATGTCTATTTCATCGTTACAGCCATGTATGCGTGATTCAGCTGCCTTGTTGGTTTATTACTTTTGGTGAAAGTTAGAAGGTCCACACCCTATATCATTCTTCATCCTAACCCTTGGTTAAACTCAAATGAGGATGTGATCGAACATACATGTCTATTTTGTCGTTACGACCATGTATGTGTGATTCACCTACCTTGTTGATGTGGTACTTTTGGTGAAAGATTGTTAGAATGATCAACCATAAGCATTATTATAAAAACCCATTTTACCCTTATAAACTTGTTACTCCTTAGCTCTAGTGGTGGAGATGTGTATCATTGCCAAGCCTATGATAGAATACTCGTCACGACTGAGCAATTGAGTGAATTAGTTACATGTTACCACATAGATTAGTTGAGTGATTTGAGTGTTTTCATCTTCCTATTTCATGAGGTGTTTGGTTGTGTACTTATCAAATAAATGCTTAAACGGAAAAAATCCTTAGTGATACATTTTCATAAACTTCTAAAGGCTACTTGAGGACAAGTAGGATTCACGTAGGGGGATATTTGATGACATCAAATAACGTCACTTTTATAGCATCATTTATCCCATGTAAATAACCTATTTTGTATAATTATTGCAAAGAATTGTTACTTAATCATTTGTATTTGAGAAATAACATTAATTATGAATACTGGTGAGAGATTAGCAAAAAGGCACGCATTTTGAAACTCAAACAAAGACATTTGAAGATACTGACTCTGACATCCTATACGCCGTATCCATCAAGGAAGATACGGCGTATATGTGCCTGCACTTCACAAAAGACCACGAAGGAATGAAGATCAATACGCCGTATCCAAAAGGAGTCTATACGCTGTATTCAATTTAAAGTAATAAAATATTCTGGAAGATATTGAACATGGTCCCTACTCCAAGAAACCCTTGATGTACCATATTCAAGACTTTCGATACGCCGTATCGACCATATTCCAGACCGTATAAATAGAAAACCTAAATACGGGTTTTGAGTGTGCTTGATCATATTTTTGATACCTTAACCACAAAATTCGATTTTTAGGAGACAAGAAGAGTAGAAGAGGTCAAGCAAAGCTACTCATTCCATAGGAAACACTTTGTAATCTCTTATACACTAGTAATCATTTGATTTTTGGTATCATTCATTTAACTTGGTTAGTTTACCTTGGTTGGATTATTACTCTTGTATTGATTATGACATTTGAGGGCTAATACCCTTGGGTATTAGCCATTATTATAAAGATTTGAATGTTTGGTTTATTGATCTCGAATGCTTAATTTATCATTGATTGCTTGTTTATGTTTATCAATTTATACTTGTTTACAGGCTTTTGTATATGACATATCATTCAACTGGATCTAGTGATACAGACCAAGTTATCAAGATGCTGGGATGGCTCTCCATATAGTGATGTATATATCTAGACCAATAGGATCACAAATAATGACCTATCTTCGCCTTTATATTATTGAGCTTAGTTGGACCGGCAGGTGACCTTTAGGATCAACGAGTACATTCTTAATCAATTGGTAAAGACTTGGCCAGTGGACTACTAGTATATAAATTGCCATTAAGCAGTAAGTGGGTAAAGTCTCTATGAGCTAGGGTTTAACAAGATCACCATTGCTTTAATCCCTAAGATAGATTATAATCAGCAAATAGGATGCTTTATGTGGATGCGTTTAATTGTGACAGAATTCTACGTGTCTAGGTCTTAGGAAGAAGTAACGCCTAAGTCTTAAGAATGATATGCCGCCTCGAGATAAGTATTCATTGCACTAAATAAACAAATCAACGTTCTAATTGGATTAATCATTGTTAATACAGTTTTCTTATATTTGGCTAGACCGCTCTTCTATCTTTTGTCTGTCTGCTTGCGTGTGTTATTGTGTCTTAAGTATATCTAAGTCACCACAAACCTGTGCTAGTCTCTCAGGCTGAAAACCCTCCCTTTATCCGTTAGAATTAGGATTAACATAGGTTTAACATAGAATAGAATTAACATAGTTTACATTAACTTAGTTTAAGTTCTCGCTCTTAGTGATCAACACCCTACTTACCACGAAACTCCATCTGACCGGGTACATTGCCCGTTAAAGTGTTGTTTTAGGTAAAGTTGACAAAATATAAATTTAAAACTTAAACTATCTTAAACTACAACCCTACACGATAGCACATCATATAAATATTTAATAAATGAGCTAGTAAATGATGGTATCAAACTTTCAAAGCTTGAAATAAATACTGGTTTCATCATTGGGTTATCAAAGAAGTGGCTAAGTTTCTATCAATATCTCAAAACTGCTAACCATGTTAGGGGTTTTAAACTCAACTATGAAGAAAACTTGATTGACAGTATTTATGACACTAAAAAGAAAAAATATTTGACTGCCGCCATACCTCTGTCAACTGCTTTCTTTTCAAACTCTATTATTCAAGACTATTAAGATAGCCCCGATAATGAAAAGGACATAAGAAGCAGTCAAGAATACATGAATGACCTAGAAATCGAATTTCATGAAAGAGCTCTTTTAGCAAAGTCTAGAAGCTTCTTTAAAAGGGATACTCAAAGATTTAGTGATGCAAAGGCAACTGACAAAACTAAGTGCTTTAAGTGTGGTAGAACTGATCACTTTGCAAAAGATTATATCTCAAAGACTTCAGTCCTTTCATATTCATCACATTCCAAACCAAACCCCAACCAAAATTTATCACTTCCTCCTAACAACACAAACCTGAACAAAATCAAGGCTAAATTAGCCCTTCTCAGTTAAAGTGCTTCAACATCCAAATCTACTCAAGTTAGAAATCAAGGTCTGGTTACTGAAGCATATGAATAGGATGAAGAAGAAATGTCATCAAATGACAATGAAATGGTTGAGGTAAAAGTGCTCATGTCACTTAGTTATGATGAAAGTAGTGTAACAACCCGAGTTTTACGACGTGTATGACGATCGTGAATCCGACGTCATAATTATTATTTTATAGATTCGTGTGAACGAACATCGACATTTAAATTTTATTTGTCGTAAATAATTATTTTTGTATTTTATTACGAACGGAAATTTGAAAATTTTATTTTTGATGTTTCGCGAGTCACCGTTTGACCGCGCGCTCGTTAATCGTTTTGAGTATCGTAAAAATCTACGACGCGCCTCGTTATTATTTTATCGACCGTGAATTATTATTTTTGAACTTTGTCATCTTTGTTCCTTGTCCTTGGCCAAAAGCTCGCGTTTAATGTATATACTTTATTTAAATTGTGTCAAGTATCACTTTTATTAAAATGTTTATACAAGAAATACTAGTAATTACTTTGCAAAAAAATATAATAGATATACATGCATACTAGCCCATAGCCGCTGGCTATTGTAAACACACACTCCAAACTTAGTTTTCCCAAGTTAAGAAATGATTACAATCCTTTTTGGTTGCTTCCAAGATGGTTTAAATCTCTTACATGAGCACAAGTAATTTTTCATAGTTTAAAACATTTTTCTCTTCTTCCCTTTTTGTTCTCTCTAACCGGCCACACCTATAAACACACATACAACTTCCATATTCAAGTTTTGATCAATTGTATCTATTCAAATGACATTCAAAGGTAGTTTGGGGCAACCAAGAACAAAGTTTTAACTTGTTTTCCTTTCCCTTCTTTTTCTTGTGTTCAAACGAGCCCCAAACAAACACACCTTTGGTGTTTTTATTTTCCTAGTCACTCCAAATTGTTTAGAAGATTTATTTAGGATCATCCATGGAAGAAAAGGTGACATGCAATTAGGTTTGAGCAAGTTTGGATTTATTTAAAATAAAAAGGTTTTGGTTCAAGCAATAGTTTAAAGATTAGTGGGAAAATACTAGTGGGAATTTTTGGATTCAAAAGGGTGAAGGTTTTGGGTTCGGTTGAGGGTTCAAACCAAGGAGGGGGCACACAAAGTTGTATTTTGTTTAATTGGTTATTAACTAGTTTAGTTTGGATTGATTTGGTTTGGTTTCGGGTTGGTTTGGTGGTTCGAAGTCACGGCCAAAGGAAAAAAGGAGACAAGTGTAACTATTTATCGAGTCCGATCTTGCTTGTTATAGCATTGTAAGCACCTTTTTTATTTTTGTTTTGTTCATTTTCGTTTATTGAATAATATTAGTTGTTGCATGTGATGAAATCGACAAGATCTTGCGCCGATTAGTTAGTTGATGTTATGAAATGATTGAGCGAGTTAAGTATGAATTATAGGCCATATTAGATGTGCCGTGAGATTTTGGGTCAAAAAATGAGTTTTGGCGCAATTTGTAATGAGTATACTTTGTGCAGAAACTTTGGCATGGTAAACGAGGGTCGAGATTTTGGGAAATCTGATTTTGGATTGAAAAATATGATAAAGCTTTCTTAGACGATCGTTTTGACATAAAATGGAGCTTCTAACTCCTAATAACGAAGAAATTAGAGCTAAAACGAGATATATATTTGAAGTGTAAAAATTCAGCACTTGTTGAAAATGGTAGTTGCTGTCAGGAAATTAAACGCTTGTTTTGAGCACCTTCGAGTCCGTTTCGGCCTTCCGGCGAAACACGAAAGTTGCTCGGAATGATGTTTTACTTTGCCGCGAGGCTCGCTGATCTTAAAATCGAGTAATAACGGGTCAAAACCTAAGGTCAAAGTCTGTGTTTTTATTAAAAGAGTCAAAGTTCCTGCAGAAACTTGCAGGGGCATTTTGGTCATTTTCTGTCGAGTTTCGGGTCTCGGCTAAAACTAAAAAGTTGTCCGGAATGTCGTTTTACATAAAATCTCTTTTGAGTCCGAGTCGTGAAAATGTGATATAACGGGTCGTTTGGAGCGGGTCAGACTTAATTATAAATATGTATAAAAAGTCAAAGTCAAATAAAGTCTAACGTTGACTTTTGAAGGTCAACGGGTTAATACTAAACTTGTCGGATGTTATAAAAGTAATTAAACGCTACTATTATTATTAGTATAATAACTTAGATTTAACGATTGTTACGAACAAGGGAGATTCTAAAAATAGAAACTTTTGTAATATACGGGACATAATCCCGATACGGGTAATTAATAATCAAAATGAATGTCGAGAGTTCGACGAGATGACTAAATATTATTATAAATATAATTAGAAGACGATAAAAATGGTAACTTTCCGAAAATAACAACTTTCTAAAAATAGAAAGTTTCTGAAAATAGAAAGTTTTCAATAAAGTGTTGTAACATGTTAGTAAAAGAACGATCATAACCTAATATTGTGGGGATTTAGGATCTAACTTAATATATATGATTTTGTTGATACGATGTACGCATCGTTGACCATACTTTTCGGCATAGTAATCAAGCGACGTAATTTATAGGTCGTGATCGTGTTCGTTGATTTTCCGTGGATTGTTTCGATTATTTAATCTTCAGCATAGATCAAGGTGAGTTCATAGCCTCACTTTTGAACTATTTTAAATGTTTTTTAAACCCGCAAGGGGGATACTTGCTGCTTTATGAAAATAAGAACGCAATATGTTTTGATTCTAAATATGATTCCATTCACGAATTGAGGTTTGGGATGTTCTTTACTGTGTGACCGTTATTGCCTTGTTGTAGGTGTAGACCTAATGCATTAAATAGATCTATTGGGTTTTGACAACCCTGTCCGGGGATAGAAGGACAATTTGGGGTGAGGGGGAGGTCAGGGCCTTTGGTAACAGGGACGAGGATATGTTGGTGGATAGTTAGTATAGAGGGAGGGGGGAGAAGTGGCATACTACTCGGACATTGATGTCATCCGAGGCGTGGGGATGTAAATGTGTTAGATTTCGGTGCATGGCTCATTTAGTGGTATGAAATAATAATTTTGGTATACGGACTTTGGTTCCAGAGACGAGCAGAGGTGTTTATACGTTTTGTTGAACCAAATATTTGCCTTCTAAAACTGTTATTTGTAAACACTATGAATTCACACAACGTTTTCTTGACCTTTTTAAGCATGTACCCTAGGTTTAGGTATTGAAGATGGCTTGGAAGGGACGGAACACGGATATCAAGGACGGTGACTCAGTAAACTTGTGTCAATAAATAATAGAAATATTTTAGAAATGAAGTCGTGATGTGACTTGTAGAAAAAAAATTTCTACGATTGTTTTGGGACCTATGTAACTCTTATCTTTCTAATAAATGAAATTGTGTTTTATAAACGTAGCTTTGAACGTTTACTGGGACTCGTGTGCATGTATTATGAAGTAGCACCCCAAATGTTGTATTCCGCTGCGTATCGTAGTTTGGGTGGTGTTACAGAGTCGTATCAGAGCACGAGTTGTAGTGAACTAAGTCGTTTTACAAAACTTAGACTACAACTATTTTCGAAAATTTTCACGAGTCTTTCACCGATGTCCGATATCCCCGCACGCGTGTTGTCCCTGTTAGGAATTATATTTGAGTTGATAAGACAAAACATATGAATAATGAAGGACTTAAAAGACAAAGGAGGAATTCTTCAAAAGATGGAAGATTTTGAAGATTTAGAAGATAAACTTAAATGTTTAAAAGATTTATTAATATATTTATTTGTTCTTATCTTTTGTAAACATACTATCTCTATTATATAAAGAGATATAGGTCATGTTATTTTCTGTGTGTCAAGATGTAAACACTAGGAAAGTGTGTGTGTGTTCTAGGCGTCAAGTCTCATTTTAGACGCCTAGGGTTTGGTTGTTTTAGCCTCAAGGATCTTTGATTCCTTGTTATAGTTTAGATAATACGTTCTACCATTAATAAAGGTAGAATTGGGGCTTGTAGTAGTCATTGTAGAGAAGATAATGATGAAAAACCTTGTTAAATAACTTTATTCATTATGCTATTTTTGCTATGCATATATTCTATGTTCATTGTTATTATCCTAGATAAAAGTTCTAATCAAACTGAGCTTACAACGATCTAAGGAGTTATTTAGAACTCTACAATTGGTATCAGAGCCACGAGGCTCTTAATCTTGTATCTACAAGGTTTATGGAGTTGATTCTATGAAGAAACAAGTGACGAATTTTTTGTTTTTGGTTACGTTCAAATTCGCTGCAATTAGGGTTTTCGCAAACCCTAATTCTATAAAACAGGAAGTATTGTTTCTAGTCGTGCATCCAAGATCATTATGTTGTTTGTTCTTATTTGTTACTTGGAAGCTACACGTCATAGATGAAGGTAAATATTAGGTTTTTTCATAAAATCCTAATTCGGTAAAGGAAGAAAAATGGTGTTGGTTGTTCCTATGTATTATTAGGATTAGTTTTGGTTTAATTGTGGATCTTTTAAACCCTA
>BQNB010006415.1:0-97611 GCA_026074375.1 Tanacetum coccineum | reverse complement strand
GCTTCCGGTTTTCTTGATCTCGCGTGATTTCGTCCCTTGGTGTATTTATATCATATATAGATAGGTTTTAAGGGGTGAGTCACGCGTGACCAATGTTTATTTAGGGTTGTTTGATATGTTGTGTAGATGATTTTGATGTTGGCCTTTTATTTATTATCGGTGTTTGAAGTCGGTGATAAGTTGGCTAAATGAAGATGGTTGCTTGCGCCATAGTGTGTTGGTGCCTCTTTAGAACTGGCTTTGTGTTTTAGAATTGGTTAACAAGGATGAGATTACTTGCGTTGTGGTGGGGCAAGCTTGTTAAGCTTGCAGCCACGGTTGATGCATTCTATGCTTTTGACTGTTTGCCCATCCATGCCTTACACATAAAAAAGAAACTGAATGCGAAAGCTATGGCTGTTTGTGGAACACCTCAGTTATTTTAAAAAGCGCCGACCCTGTATCTTGGTGGGGCATCCACACCTGGATTGTGGTTGCAACCATGGCGGGTGTTGAGCTCTAATGTGTGTTTATATAATTGTGTATTTTTTGCTACTGGGTTATACCATATATGAACCCGATATTTAGGCTAATACCTATGTCATTGTTGTAAGACATATTTAGTGGTTCGAGCACTAGTGTGACTGAAATGGTTCAAATTTTGACAATTACCTTATCATGGCGACAGTTTATGTTAACGCAGCCATTGAGGTTTTCCCACCATTGTTTGATGCATATTTACATCAAAGTATTGATGGCCATTAAAAAATGCCGCCCTTGCGTGTCATTTTTATGTTAGGCTAATTATTTACCTGCCTTCTTTACCACACTTGCGATGTGGCTGAAGCGATAGTTGGTATTTGCCACTAATGGTCAGCCGACTTGGCATGGTTTGTCAATTGCAATCGCGCCTGCTATGCCGGATGGATTTAAAAGTTATGGTTGTACATTTATTAGGACATTTGGGTTACTTTATATTAAAAACGTAGATGCGGTACATGCCTGTTTGGCCCGACCTAGTAGACTGTGTGTGACATTGGTATTTCTTAAACTTAATGTATCCATTCTGGGTGATGATGACGCTATTGTGTTTGTGCTTTATGGGTTGCAGTGGGTGAAATCGGCTCGTATCTTGGCGGAGCAGCACGTCTTCGTGCTTGCAGCCATGGCCAGCTGCATACCCTTTTCTCCTGTCCCACACTCACAAATCTGAGCCCAACGTTAAAACCGTTGAAGGAGTATGATGAAACCGACATTTAATTTTAGATCTGTGACTTTAAACGTTTGTTGTGTCTGTATGTCTCTTATGATCTGGCAGAGAAAACTAATGAGGACACGTATAATCTACTGACTCGGGTTTTAAGATAAAATACTAGAACATTTGCAGCCATGTCTGATGTACGATGCTTTGTTGACTGTTGGCAGGATGTAATATTTGCGAAACAATTGGTTTGCTTGCATTTTACTTGGCTGTGATGATCTTTAGACTATGATGTGTTGTTGCGGGTAGTGGAAGGATAGCAAAGTGCGAGAATTGCTCGCCTCAACAACCTTCACGAGCGCAGTCACAACATCAATTAAATCCAAATTATACCTTTATATACAAAGAGTATAAATCGGGAAATGTGCCACGTAAATGCATTTAATGCATAAACCCGTCGGAACCCTTCTCTTACCCATTTCTCTTAAAAACCCACCTGAAAACCCGAGATTTGGGTTTTGTTTAGGGTTGTTACACAAATGGTGGTTTCGTCTGATGGTTTCGTTTGCATATTTTTAGGTGATTTTCTAATTGTGTTTAATATTCTGAGGTTATTTGGCACACTTCCTGATTTCTACTCTTTGTATATAAAGGAATACTATTTTGAGGTTATTTGGGTATGTTTGATCAATCATTTGTTGATCAGTCATCATTCGCTGCGTTTTAACTGGCGTTCATGCACTGTTGGTGGCATTGTCATTAGTGATAGTGAAAGGCGCGAGTGAGAACGATGGTACATGCTTGTTTGGATGACTCGGTGGATTGTGTGTGACATTGGTATTTCTTATATTGAATGTATCCATTCTGGGCAATGATGATGCTGTTGTGTTTGTGCTTTATGGGTTGCATTGGGTGAAATCGGCATGTATCTTAGTGGGGCAGCATGTCGTCATGCTTGCAGCCATGGCCAGCTGCATACCCTTTTCTCCTGTCCCACACTCACAAATCTGAGCCCAACGCTTAATTTTAGATCGGTGACTTTAAATGTTTGTTTTGTGTGTGTGTCTCTTATGATCCGGCGGAGAAAACTAATGAGGACACGTATAATCTACTAACTCGGGTTTTAAGATAAAATACCAGAACATTTGCAGCCATGTCGGATGTACGATGCTTTGTTGACTATTATTGGCAGGATGTAATATTTTCGAAACAATTGGTTTGCTTGCATTTTATTGGCTGTGATGATCTTTAGACTATGTTAGGTTGCTGCGGATAGTGAAAGGATGGCAAAGTGCAAGAATTGCTCGCCTCAGCAACCTTTACGAGCGCAGTCACAACATCAATAAATCTGAGCCATCTTTGTATATAAAGGTATAATATTCTGAGGTTATTTGGGTGTGTTTGATCAATCCTTTGTTGATCAGTCACCATTCGGTGCGTTTTAACTGCCGTTCATGCACTGTTGCTGCCATTGTTATTAGTGATAGTGGAAGGCACGAGTGAGAATGATAGTGGAAGGTGAGAGAAAGGTGGGCAATCGGGTTGGAGGAGTAGTTATTAAATTTCATCGGGTTTTCAGTTGGATTTCCGGTATGATAAACCGGGCTTTCAGACGTACTTTTTAAGAGAAATAGGTTTTCAGTCAATCTATGGTGGCTATAATCAGAGAGCATAAAGTCAAGGTTATCCGTGTCTTGGCGAGGCAAATTATTTGATTTACAGCCAAGGCGGGTAACCCTTCTCTTTTTGTTATTGCTATTTCAATATGTGTGTTTGGCTTATGCTCCTTCGATGCCACTGTTGCTTTCGTTGTCGCTATCCATGGCGTGCGACGATACTGACGGGTGCGTGACGATGGTGATAGGCTCATACGCTATCTTGGCTACTCCATGCTCCTTATGTACTTGAAAAATAATCGGATCAGTACTTAAGTAAGACATCCCAAGCATCGTTTTAGATTTGTTTATTATATCTTGCCGCGCTTTGAAAAGGCTCACAGTTGTTGGAGTGATTAGGTGAAGCAAAATATAAGGGTGTTGTTGCTTGCTGCTTTTGTTTGCTTAACGATTTTATAAGTCAAGGTGTGTACTGACACTGAATCCATTGCTAATGTCAGCTTTGCTGACGATGCCTTGATTAGGCTTTGAAAATTTGAAATGACTAAATGTGTATGTGTCGGTATTTGGACCGAGTCTGCTATGGGAATTATTTGAGAAGCTGTTACCATAAAATACGTAGGCTCTATGACTAATTAGGATTGAAGCATGCACCTTTCAGTTCGAGAATCTTGAACCTATCAGCTTTTAACGCTGTGATTATTTGCAGAGTGTTTTAAGCTCGCAGCCATGAAAATGCATTGAGGGGTTTTTGGCATGTTTGTGTTGAATTTGCTCAACAGGTTTAAAGTATTACGTTTGTAGCCATGGCGGGGGAAATAATTACATTTGCAGCCATGGCGGGGCGAATGATTAGATTTGTTGTTTATAGTCTATACTTTCAAGCAGGGTTTCCGGTGGGGTAAAACGGGCTTTTAAGTGGGTTTTTAAACAACATGGGTTCCGGCGGGTTGAATGCATTAAACGCATTTAATATGTACTTTTCCCGGTTTCTAGCTTTTGTATAAAGTTATAATATAGTTATAATGTTACGTGTTTACCAGGTCAGAAACAATAAATGTGCGGGTCAGTAAGCTTGGCTTGACCTTCTGGCGAGGCAAGCTTAATAAGCTTGCAGCCAAGGTCCTGTTTTCTGTGAAAACTGCCATGAACCAAAATATGGTCGTGTTGGTGACCTGGTATTGTATATTGTATATAATGTACTAAAATATGCGATGTTTCGCATTTTTTTCGTTTGTTATCCATCATGGCAAGCGAGATTGTCATCGTTTTATTGCCTTTTTTGATTGAGTTGTAAACGTGCTGTTGTGCAATCACTTTTAACGAGGCTGTGATGAGTTTAAATAGGTTCGGTTAAATCTAAGATTGTTCGAAACTTGGATGGCAACCTATTAGGATTGCAGCCATAAAAAGCTAAACAGGCTACAGCTTGTTATGGGCTTATTAGCCCAAAAAGACTATAAAAAATAAATGAAAGAAAAGACAACCAGATGAGCTAATGAAGCACACTGGTAAGGCAATGGGTGAGTGAAAGGGAGGTCGTGGGTTCGAGTCCGAGGCCTCTCTTTTTGTGTTTTTTTTTATTTTTGCAAAAGTTTAAAGCAAACTTATAAATAAGCTGAAAAGTAGCAATTTTAATAAAAGCACTTTTATATAAACTTTCCTAAATAAGCTAGAAAATAGCTTAAAGACTAACAGACTACACTACTTGAATCTTTTTGGCTTTTTCAAAATTTAAGAACTATAAAAAAACTCACAATAAGCTGAAAATAGATCAAATAAGATATTGACTAATTAAGTCCAAACTAATAAGCTATTATGACAGTTATAAGCTCAATTCAGACAAGCCATAAGCTGAGAATCACATTATAGCACTTATTGAACACTTGAATCCAAACAGACCTAGAGGCACTTTTGAGCTTAAAATTTAGTTAGCAAATAAGCTTGTTAAGAAGTGAGACTTGGCTTTTCTGAAAACTTGGCTCAAAATCTCCTAGAAAATGCTTTTCAAAAGAACTTAAAGCAACAAGAGCTTATTGAGACGAGCTTATGAAAACAGACAGAAAGGACAGAAAATGCTATCTTTGCTTTTGAAATAAAAAGACAAAAGGCTAATTTTAGGCTTAAAAACAGATAAGCTAAAGATCTTTTTATCAAAAACAAACTTGAAATTGTTTTAGCTTTACCTTAATACTATTTGCAAACTGAAAATCAAAGACTAAAAACAAAATCTACCATCTGAATTCTGAATTTGAAAACAGCTTTTTACCCTTTTTGACTATCTGATGCAGTATGCAAAAATTGATCCAAAACCAATTAGACAAAGTGCAGGCTATTGACTCCAATCCTAAGACTTGTCAAATGCTAAACTAAGAACTAAATAAGCAATGAATATTACTAGAAATTATTAAAACTAGAAATGCAAAAGACTTAACAGATTTAAACTAAAATTATCCTAATCTTATGAAAAACCAAATCTACCTATCCTAACCTATAAAACTACTTTAAACTGACTCATATGAAAACATAGAATCAACTTCAAAAGACCACAAGGCCACAAACAGTTCTAACTTGTGGTTAGAACTGTTGTGCCAAACACCCCTTTAAAAACACTAATTTTCATTTCAGCTTGCATTTTTTAAAATCTAATGAACAACTTATAAAGATCAGATAACAAGTAGCTTATAATAACCCTATTGAACTTATTTAAGCAGACAATTAACCAGACTAATAAGCTAAAAGCTAAACTACTTATTTTTGGTTTTTTAACAGATTTATATGACAGATTATGAAACAAAGATTTAAGACTACAAATCAACTACAACTAGTATAAATCTACTATAAAAAACATTAATAAGCTATCTAAGGAAGAAATAAGCAATTTAACTAAACAGATTTAGGCAATCAATAAACCAAAACAGATTCAAGCTAGATAATTTGAAAACAGAAAAGTAAAAGGAAATGAACCTGAAACCTCAGCTAAACAGAGGTAAGAGCTCAAAAAGAGCTTATATCAACAAGCTCTGGCTTATTGAAAAATAAGCCAGTGGGTCTATGGATCCTTCCATTATTGATCCATCATCCAATTTGTAGCTGTGGAAAATTTGGGAGAGTATTTGAGTGTAATTGAGCCTATTTCAGCTTAATAAGCTTAAATGAGTATGAACTAGCTTAAGCAGCTTATTAAGAGCTTATTGAAAATTTTCAAACCATATTGCATTAGATAAAACAGATTTAAGCACACACTTAACTAAGAAAAGCAAATTTTATTAATCAAATCAATACTACAAAACTTAAGAGAAAGGTTACACGAATTTAAATGACATTAAGCTGAAAATTACATTAAGCCAAAGCTAAATTAAAACTACTCCTAAAATAAGCTAACTAAAAAAAGATCCCTCAAGTGTGAGGAATGGCCTTGTATTTATAGCTTCCAAGAGAAGTTTCTAGCCCCTGAATTAGTTAGACGCTCCAATCAATCCCTGCCATTCATTCTTCCAATCATTTGATGAACACTCTAAGCCGTTGGATCACTTTTGAGCTCACACGGATTGCCAGCGTGGCAATCCGTGATGTGACAGCTTGTGCTTCCTCTGTGTGTATCTCAAGTGTAATTTACCCATTTCCTTGTGCTTTCTTCACTTGACCACGTGGCACTTCTTGTGGGTTGGACCAATGAGATGCGTTTGGTGATGTAATACTCTGCCAGGGTGTACTTTATCCCTTGAGTTACCCTTCCACGTTGTCAATTTGCATTTACCCCTTGATTTGAGCTTATGGTAAGTCGAAAAAGAAGATAAACAGTAACAACTATTTTCCCGCTCATTCTTTTACTATAAGGGTGCGTTTTGTGTTTCTTTGACTCGGGCTTTGACTTTGGGCTTTTGCAAAAAGGGATTGGGCTTAGTGTTAGGTTTGGGCTTGGGTAATTTTGTTAACAGGTTAAGGGTTTTGGATTTATAATAGAAGTTAACGACCGTTAGTCCTATGTTGATAAAGGACTAACGGTGTTAGGGTTTAGGGTTATACTTGCATTTTGGTTTAGCTTGAAGGGCTGATTTTGGTATTTTGGAATTTTTGTCATTTTGTGGTTTGACTTAGGTTGACCAAAAATTGACCATGAGTTGACTTTGTTTGACTATTGATAGAAAACTTCCGGCTCTTTGTGTGCTCTTTCGTTCTCGTGTCTGTGTTTGTCCGGTTTTAACCGTTTTCTTGCGATTTTTGCTTTATCCGTACCTACACAATCACAAAGATAAAACAAGCAATATTCAAGCATTTTAAGCATAATTTTGTCTTTTTAGGGCCATTTTTGATATAAAACGGATATGTGTTTTCACACATATCAGTCAGTCTGGTGAATACGCCGTATCATGTGCATGAATACGCCGTATTGACAGAACTGACAATAATGTTTTTAAAGTGCATAAAAAGTAGAGACTGATAACTTCCAGACAATCAATACGCCGTATGGTATGGAGTGGATACGCCGTATTGATGTCTGGGAAGACAAACTCGATAAAAATAAATAACATTCCGGGTCCTCTCCCAGGAAGCACTTTTGTTTACAACGAAGTCTTTAAGTTATACTTTTCTTTAACTTCTCACTCGATGCACGTAACCATCCATCCTTCATCCATCATCTGAAAGATTTCCTGGTAAGCTTGGTACGCCTCTTCACTTGTGATTGTAAGATCGTTGTATTCGTCTTCTTTTACGGCAACATATTCTTCTTCATCATAGAATGAATATTTGATCATCTTGTATCTTTTTATTTGGCAAACCGGCACCTCGCGAGTTTTGATACCACATAACTCATGTCCTTCTTCATGAGTTTCATTTTCATATTCCCCTTCATCATAATTGTGGTAGTAAATCTCATGGCTCTTCCATATTTTCCAACAATCATTGCTTGATTCATCATCACTGATCAAACCTTCCATGATAGCTTTGTTCCTTAAAGCTTCATCTTTTAGTTCGCTATCTTCCAGAGCCTCATACCATTCAAGGTCTTGGTAATGGAGCGAGTTTCCAATATGGTAAGCTCCGGGCAAATTTCCTCCATTACAATAACCATCTTCTCTCCAACTACAAGTTGGCCATTCCGAACACCCAGTTTTATAGTTGAAAGGCTTGCAAGTATGTTTGACTGGTTTTGGTTCCTTCCATATTCCATTATCAAGCCATGGCTTGTCATACACCCATGGTACATTCTTGTTCCATTCGTAGATCCAGTCGTCTTTGTAATCTTCATAGGTTTTAAACCCCATAATATCCTTTGTAAGTAGGTCCGGATCTACTTTGAGAAGGTAATTAAATTCATTGAATGCCAAACAGAGAGGTGTCTCATAGTAAAAAACGTCAGTTTCTATCTTAAAGATTTTGGCGGTTTCTTCCTCCTTGTCACTCCAGTATTCTTTAAGATCAGAAGATTCATCATCAGATACCTCAATTTCATCACCACCCATTTTCCAGTAATCCCACAAAGCTCCTTTGGTGAATATATCCATCGTTTTATAGTTTACGAACTTTGTAGCCAGCCATCCTTCGAATCTTAGATTAGCTGGGTCCCATTTTATTACGGGAGTGTTATTTCCCTCGATGCGAGAAGGCGGGTAGTATTTTCTAAAAAAATTAGCAGTTAAGTCGACCTAACAAGTGATTGATTCTTTGGTTCTATCAAACCATCTTCATGCACCTCCAGCCAATGAGATTGGGAAAACAACAATTCTCAGTTTATCATGATCTACATTGGGTAATTTGATTGGGTCAATAATTTTTAGGTAGTATTCAATATGTTCAACTGCGTCTTTCTCGTTTGTTCCACTAAAAGCATTGTTGTGCAGATCATCCAAGAATTTTCCTTTCAGTTCATAAGCATTTTTCTCGTTAACTGTAATACTTGTAATCCTGGAATAGTAATCTGCTTTATCATTAGGCGCAAACGTTTCCATACTCGACTTCTTTCCCTTGTCCGCCATCACTTTCTTCAATCGACTAGCTCTGATAAGTACTTCCTGTAACAAGGGTAAAAATATCAGCAGGATTTGCTCTGAAGAAAGATAGAAATTTTTTTTAGCACGAAAATCAAATACGAAAACTTAGGTTCTGTTCTAGATGATCGATACGCCGTATCCAATGGAAGTAGATACGCCGTATTAATCTTTTGAATGAATACGCTGTATTGGACAGAAAGTTGGATATGCCGTATCCAATGGAAGTGGATACGCCGTATCGAGTTATCGACCAGAACAGTGTATTAGGAAAACAATTAAATTAAACACACAAATATACAAGCAATCAATTAAACTACCAAATATACAAAATATACAAGAATATACACTAATCAAATTAACACTACTCCTAAGGGTTAGATCTAATGTTAAAAACCAAAATATAAAATAAAAAATCAAGATTAATTTACACTCCCCGGCAACGGCACCAAAAACTTGATGTGTCGTTGTGTGGTGTATATTTTTATGATTCAAGTTTTAAATTTATATTTTGTCGACTTAACCAAAAACAACACTTTAACGGGCAGTGTACCCGGTCGGTGGTAGATTCGTGGTAAGTAGGGTGTCGAACACTTGAAGCGAGGTTAAATCTCTCAATTTATTTATATTTTGGTTATCTAATCTAAGTTAATTCTAATCTAAGTCAAACCTATGCTAATCCTATGTTAGTTCTAATCCTAATTCTAACAGGTAAAAGGGGGGTTTCAGCCTGAGAGACTGGCACAGGTTTGGTTGGTGACTACAATCAATTCAAGACACTTTAACCCACGCAAGCAAATTAACAGAAGATAAAAGAGCGGTCGAGCCTTATGATAGAAAACTGTATTAGCCATCATTAATCCGATTAGAAGTTGGTTTGTTTATTCAGTGCAATGATTACTTATCTCGAAGAGGCATATCATTCTTAGACTTAGGCGGGACTTCATCCTAAGACCTTGACACATTAATTCTGTCACAATTAAAGCATCCGCATAAAGCATCCTTATTACCTAATTATAATCTATCTTAGGGATTAAAGCAATGGTGATCTTGTTAAACCCTAGCTCATAGAGACTTTACCCACTTACTACTTAATGGTAATTTATACTCTAGTAGTCCACTTGTCCAACTATCCAATGGAATTAGAACATTATTTGTTGAATTATCTAGATTCACCTACTAGTCAACATGTTCAATAAACCAAAGGCAATTTCTGTTAACTAGTTAAGCCAGAAGCGTATCCTTAGCACGATTTTAGAAGGATAATACTTGTGATCCTATGATTCTAGATGTATAAATTACTATATGGAGAGCTATCCCGACATCTAGATTACTTGGTCTGTATCACTAGATCCAGTTGAATGATAGGTCGCATACAAAAGCACGTAAACTGTAACATCCCGCTCCGATAAAGAGACCAAGGGTTACGTTATGGTGTCATATCAGAACATATAAACGTAAGCGCAAGACTTTATTAAATAAAAATACTAAGTCATAAAATAAAATGACTTCCAAGAGTATTAAATTCCAACAAAGTCAAATGAAAGAAATCTTTAAAAGTAAAGGTCTTAAAACATAAATCCAAATAAAAAGGGTTCTTCTAAAGGTGGGTCCACTAAAAGCTCCTACTATCAACACTCATATCCCAGCTTCCCGTTTAGTACCTGTCACAGGAAAAGAAAATGCGGCTGAGCTAACGCTCAGTGAACAAATATAATAACGACAACGGTAATAAGATAAAAGAATGAACGAAACGGATCATGAGAATCTGCTAAACAAATGTCATACGAAATAATAAACGATAATTAAGAATTAAGGATAACAAAGGAGTGCCCACGAGCTCGAAACAAAAGTCTAAAGCATGCCACATGCTTAGACTACATAATCCAACATAAATCGTATCATATCATATAAAATTGTACATGGGAGCTGCATAGTCCAGATGTACCCTACAAAATGTGAAATGGAGTGTATTGCACACACACAACCATTCACCTGAACTGAACGGAACAAAGTACCTAGGATGCATCCATACGCTCCCTGCAAAACAAAGTCATATCCATATACACAAGTATAATGACGAGTGTACATAAATGTAAGCTAATAATAATCAAAGGCCATCATTTAAAAGGGAACGCCGTGGACCAATCACACCGCCACAGATAGTGTCATGCCATTGGTGCATCAATGACATGGTCATGGTACCTCCATGACTAGTTCAAATAGCTAGGGCAAAGATTTAAGCAAACTGAACAAGTTACCAATAATTCAATCAAGATAACGGATCCAATATCATATTCAAACAAAGATCAAAGGAATCATGAATGCGAATATCAAATCGAACAAAATATTAACGAATATCAATGAGTCATGAGTACGGATAGCAAATCAAACGGAAAGTCAAATGAATCAAAGTAGCTAAAACAAATGAGAATCAAGTCATAAGATGTCCTTACTAAAAGGACAGAATATCTGTACCTTAACGAATAAGCAATCAGAGAGAAATAAACACAAAAGCAAGAGATCACAACACCTTCACCGAATCTACAAGAACCATGATTACCATATATTACATATCTTTTTTAAGTAGTTTTACATTTGATCTTACCATAAATAAAGTTTACTTGACCTAATTAAGGTTTTCAAAAATTTCAGATTTTGACTACTTATTTAAGGTAAGTTTCCATACGTAAATGACCCATAAAAACATCTTCTAAAATGACACCAAACGTTACAGAGGTTCCTACATATGTCTAATACACCCATGATCATTGGTTTAATTTAATTCCATGTTTAAGTATCCCTTTGACCCTTGTTACCCAAAACTGATCCCGAATTTGATCTGACAGAACCTTCGAAAAGTTCACGCGTAAAAACCCAACTTAAACAATTCTGAAAATTCTAAAAAACATCATGGATGTAGCACATATCATGAAGATTTAACAAATCAAATTTTAAAGTCTAAGTCCTTACGGTTTGAGAATTAAAAATCAAACACTACAATTGAAATTTTCGGCCAGAATCTGCAGTTTTGACACTTAATCTTATAAAATCTAAAAATCGACCTTCCCGACCTCCAATTGACATGAGCCTGGATTTTCCAGAAACTAGACTCATTGAATTTCACTTTAGGCTCAAGAATTATGTCAAAACCAATTTTTATCATTAAGATATACCCCGTTGAACATGACCTAAAATTCTGCCCAGAATTATTAACCATGAAAACCCTAATTAACACCCATCAAAACCAACCCTAGGGTTTCTAATCTTGTAGTTTTTATTAATAACACATTTAATGATCATCTTAGGGTTTCATAACATGTAATTTAACCATTTTAATTAGATTAAACCCTAGAGAAATTGACAAGAACATAAACACATTATTTCTTACAATCTTTTAGGTTTTTATGAAAACTTTTGCATATGTAATCATGGTGACAACAAGAATGAAACAAAATCAAGAATTACCTATGGAATGAGGGAGGAGTACAAGATCAAACACTAAGAACCCAAGAATACACCAAAGAATAAAGATCAAAACCACACCAAATCTTCTAGGATTACCCAAAACACCTAAACCTTCTTCTTGCTCGAAGCTTCTATGGAGGAATACACAAAATTATGGAGAGAAATTTTTTAGAGAATGATGGAGAATGATGGGAGAGGGGGCCGGTTATAAAGGGTAGAGAGGAGGGGGACAAAATCTTTTTATTGTTTTAGGAGATTACCAAATATTTGCTTAAACCTTTTTACACTTCATTCCTAAAATAAGTTGGGGCAATTTCATATCTCCTCTCATTTTAGTTGAAAATTTCATATATACCTAAACATGCATTAAAAACATTGTACATTATGCATTCAATAGTTGTACTTTAGGTATATATGGAATTAATCATCAAACTAGGGTGATATATGAAATTAATCCAAATAAGTTTAGCTTTAAAAATAAAAGATTTTCTTGTAAAATCACCCCTAAGGGCCGGTCTAAATGAAGGAGGAGGGGGACAAAATAATTTTTTTTCCCTTTTTGAAGATTACACAAAATACTTGCTAAAACATTTTAATACTTATCCCTTAAAATAGGTTTTTAATAAAAAGAATGTAAATATACAAAATATATTATATTTTTTTAAATAAGGGGCCGGCCATATATATGTACATATATAAGTTTTATATTTTTTTTAAAACAAAATACCTTATGTTATATCTTTATAATTTCCTAAAATTATAACCTAAGGTTTATTTTCAAATACTTATTAATAAACTTTAGGTTATATTCAAAATTACCAATATGACATGAAATTCAAATTTTGGGTTTTACATAAACAAGTATGAATTGATAAACATAAACAAGCATACAACGATAAATTAAGCAATCGAGATATAAACAAAACCAAACATTCAGATCTTCATAATAATGGCTAATACCTGAAGGTATTAGCCTTCAAACATCATAATTAATACAAGAGTAATTGTTTTAGCCAAGGTAAACTAACCGAGTTAACGAATGATACCAAAAACTAAACGATTACAAAAGTATAAGAAATTACACGTTGTCTTCTATGGATTGGAATGCGTTGCAAGACCTCTTCTGCTCTTTTTCTCCTCTGAAAATTGACTTTTGTGGTTTAGGTATCGAGAATATGATTTAGCACACTTAAAACTCGTTTTTGAGTTTTCTATTTATACTGTCTGGAAGTCGGTTCGATACGGCGTATCCAATGGGTTGGATACGGCGTATTGGAGTTTCTTAGAGTAGGGACCACGTTTGATATCTTCCAGAATCTTCACATACTATATCTTCAATACGGCGTATTGGTCTTCTCTGGATACGGCGTATTGAGCTTGTTTCCTTTGTGGTCTTTGGTGAGTGCAGGCACGGATACGCCGTATCTTCCTTGATGGATACGGCGTATTGGTAGTCAAAATCATTAATCTTCAAAATATCTTCGTTTAAGCTCCAGAATGCGCGCCTTTTGCTAATATTCACCAAGTACTCCATAATTACTGCAATTCTCAAATATAAACGATTAAGTAACAATTCTTTGCAATAATTATACAAAATGGGTTAATTACATGGGATAAATGATGCTATAAAATAGATGTAATTTGATGTCATCATGAATGAAAAGTGATTCATTTCAGAAAACTAAGACTCTCAATACCCGGTTAAACCGTAACCGTTTTACGCAAATAAAGACATCCAAGGTCAACTTTTTTGTTTTCTCTGAGAGAACATACAAGATCGAAAGACACAGATATATAATTATAGTATTTTAAAAATAATAAAATTTGAAAAAGTTACCGGTTATTACAGTCTAACCCCCTTAAAGGAATTTCTCCCCGAAATTCAGCTCAAGTCACCAATCATATCGATAACGGGAGTTCAAATCCTTAACAAAACGAACTAGTTCTTTTATCGGTTCGGTCTCTCAAGTGAGGTTTATATTGATTCCTCTAGAGACTTAGTTTTCTAGTTCGGCTCCTATGCTTCTCAGATGTACCTAGACCATAATCGAATGACATGGTAGGTTCCTTCCACTGTCTCCACAACCTTAATAGTTCTTTCTAACCTTAAATTTCAAGTTTTTCGGTCAGGTGTCCGGATATGATCCAGTCCGCGACTTGCCAACAAAATGTTCTAAGGTATTCAATTGTATCCAGTTCCTCGGTTGTCCTAGTCAACATGGTTAAGTTCTACCAGAGATGTGTGTCCCACAAATCACGACTTACATGTTGCTCTTTCAAGATCGTCCAAGGTTCGCTTACCAGAATCTGCTTAAACTCTTACAAGTAGATTTTACTTGGTTCGAGTAGCTCGGGTTTCAACTAGAAAGATATCGTTTAGAATCGCGTTACCCAAAATTATATTAGGTTTCAAATCGGCTTACTACAAATATGATCAAGCCTCCTCATAACTTCATAGTGTTTTATCTAACCACTTATTTTTTTCCAACGTATAGTACAATATGGAAACTTAAATATCTTTCAAGTTCCACATGAAAGAAATGAAATGAAAGTGCGCACGAGGCCTCACAAGTATAGAAATCCTATCTGAGGTGAGTGATGAATCATGTCACCAACATCCATAGACAACGATGTACCTAAGCACCAAATGTATCAACTCATATAAGAAAACATACTACCATCCATTGATTTTCAAGTTTCGTACAAAATCATTCTACTACTATCATAACTATTACTTCGATAAGAGTCAGCTACCGACTGATAATAATCAGTTCATAACTACTACCACTAAGACTACTCAGTTTAGGTCTAACATTAACCGAAGCTACTCAGTTTAATGTTGTACAAAAATCCTAACCAACCTCACGCAGCCTACTGCTCTCTACGGCTCCTCTCCTCCTCCAAAGTAGCAACACGGTCTCTCATCTCTTGAAGCTCACGCTGCATCGCGGTGTGCTGCACCAACACATCATGAATCAACCTATGATCATCATACCTGGCCTGCCACATCTCCGCCCTCTGGGCATCAACATGCCCTGCCCATGACTCCAAGGCCAACACTGGTCTCCATATAGCACCGAAAGTCACTGTGGCCCTCTCCTGCTCCTACTCCAAACTCCTAAGCCTATAACAAATATCTCATCGCTAACCGCCCTCGACCTAGTATACAACTCTCTAAGATCCCGGTCATAACCCTCAAACAAAGTAGGTGGTAGTGCATCCAAACACTGTGTATGATCATGGAGTATGCTTTCGTGAAGCTCAAGTTGTGCTCCTACCTCTAAGAACTCATCCTTATCTACTGCTATAGTGGCTGTTGGGGTAGTCACTAGTGAAGCTACTGGGGTAGGAACTACTGGAATGATTGTGAAACTGGTAAAGAACCGGATGACCACTCAGATGATGTTGGGTCTGAACTGGTGCACAGGATCGAGGGTCGATCTCAATGTCTAGATAAATAGTACCGTCCTCAGGGTCAATCCATGTGGTATGCACGGGTACCCTAGGTGTGGGAGTCCCATCTGCTAACTGCTGATCTGGCACTTACCTAGAACTTTTCCCTACCTTAAACGTACTAGGTGCTATCTCCTCAGCTAACTCTAGGGCATGACGTCTAGCCACCCCGTATCCTAACCCAGAGGCCTATATATGGGTGTGACCTCAACCGAGGCTGCCTGCTGTTGTTTCCCGTCAGGTGCAGCCTCTTCTCCTTCCGAGCCAGGACCCTCGTCCTCTGACTCCACACTCCCTGAGCCAGCGCCCTCAGCCTCTGACTCGTTATCCTTGGTCTTAGTATCTAATATAAGCTTAGAGGTACCCCGATACCTCTTCTATACCAGAAGGGTAGGAGATGGTGATGGTGATGGTGTCTCATAAGAGGATCTATACCTCTTACGAAATGCTGAGTCTGACAAGGTCATCGCCTTTGTCACTCTGGCCGAAAGGCCAGGAGACATGGCAGGCTGGTGATGTGTCATTGTGTGGTGTATATTTTATTGATTCAAGTTTTAAATTTATATTTTGCCGACTAAACCAAAAATAACACTTTAACGGGCAGTGTACCCGATCGGTAGTAGTTTCGTGGTAAGAAGGGTGTCGAACACTTGAAGCAAGATTAAATCTATCAATTTAATTAATATCTTAGTTATCTAATCTATTTTAATTCTATTCTATTCTAAACCTATGTCAGTCCTAGTTCCAAATTCTAACAGGTAAAAAAGGGGTTTTCAGCCTGAGAGACTGGCACGGTTTGGTTGGTGACTACAATCAATTCAAGGTACTTTAAATTACGCAAGCTAATAAACAAAAGATAAAAGAGCGGTCAAGCTAAATATAAGAAAACTGTATTAACCATTATTAATCCGATTAGAAAGTTGGTTTGTTTATTAAGTGCAATGATTTCTTCTCTCGAGGTGGCATATCATTCTTAAGACTTAAGCGTTACATCATCCTAAGACCTAGACACATTAATTCTGTCACAATTAAAGCATCCGCATAAAGCATCCTTATTTGCTAATTATAATTTATCTTAGGGATTAAAGCAATAGTGATCTTGTTAAACCCTAGCTCATAGAGACTTTACCTACTTACCGCTTAATGGCAATTTATACACTAGTAGTCCACTTGTCCAACTATCCAATGGAATCAGAACGTTACTTGTTGAATTATCTAGGTCACCTGCTAGTCAACATGATCAATAAACCATCGGCAATATCCAATTAACTAGTTAAGCCTGAAGTGTATCCTAGACACATACTTAGAAGGACAATATTTGTGTAACTATTATTCTAGATGTATAAATTACTATATGGAGAGCTATCCCAGACTCTAGATCTACTTGGTCCGTATCACTAGATCCAGTTGAATGATAGGTCGCATACAAAAGCGTGTAAACAAGTATAAATTGATAAACATAAACAAGCATTCAATGAAAAATCAAGAAATCGAGATAAACAAATACCAAACATTTAGATCTTCATAATAATGGCTAATACCCAAAGGTATTTGCCTTCAAACGTCATAATAAATACAAGAGCAATTATTTAGCCAAGGTAAACTAACCTAGTTAACGAATGATACTAAAAACTGAATGATTACTAAACTATATGGAATTACACGATGTCTCCTATAGAATTGATAACGTTGCTCGACCTCTTCTGCTCTTTTTCTCCTTTGAAAGACTTTATGGTTTAGCTATCGAGAATATGATTTAGAACACTTAAAACTCGTTTTTGATTTTTCTATTTATAAGGTCTTGAGGTCGGTTCGATACGGCGTATCTAAGTATTGGATACGGCGTATTGGGGATTTCTTGGAGTAGGGACCACGCTTGATATCTTCCAGAATATTCACATACTATTTCTTGAATACGGCGTATTGATTCTCTCTGGATACGGCGTATTTAGATTTAATCCTCTATGTTCTTTGGTGAGTGCAGGCACGGATACGCCGTATCGTCCTTGATGGATATGACGTATTGGTCTTCAGAATAGTAATCTTCAAAATATCTTCATTTAAGCTCCAGAATGTGAGCCTTTTTCTAACTTTCACCAATTACTCCATAATTACTGCAATTCTCAAATATAAACGATTAAGTAACAGGGGGGGGGAACTTTTTCGAAGAGGTGTTCAGGGGGGGGGGGGGGGGCCATTTTACTCCATAATTACTGCAATTCTCAAATATAAACGATTAAGTAACAATTCTTTGCAATAAGTATACAAAATGAGTTAATAACATGAGATAAATGATGCTATAAAATAGATGTTATTTGATGTCATCAAATATCCCCCCACTTGAATCCTACTTGTCCTCAAGTAGCCTTTAGAAGTTTATAAAAATGTATCCCTAAGGATATTTTCCATAAAAGCATTTATTCGATCTATTACAAGTACACAACCAAACACCTCATGAAATAGGAAGATGAAAACACTCAATCACTTAACTAATCTATGTGGTAACATGTAACTAATTCGCTCAATTGCTCAGTCGTGACCAGTATTCTATCATAAGCTTGGCAAGGATACACATCTCCACCGCTAAAGCTAAGGAGTAACAAGTTTATAAAGGTAAATATGGGTTTTTGTATGGAAAGGCTTACGGTTTGATCGTTCTCTAATCTTTCACCAAAAGTACCACTCCAACAAGGCAGTTGGAGCATACATACATGGCCGTAACGACGGAATAGACATGTGTGTTCGATCACATCCTCATTCGAATTTAACCAACGGTTAGTATGAAGAATGATATAGGGTAGGAACCTTCTAACTTTCACCAAAAGTGGTAAACCAACGAGGCATCTAAGATATGCATACATGGCCGTAACGAAGGAATAGACATGCACGCTCGAACAAGTCCTCATTCCTGTAAAACCATCGGCTAATCATTAGGTGAGAGGGAAGTAAATTGTTGTTAAATAAAAATCAAAAAACAAATATATTAAGACTTAAAGTACAAGTTGCTACACTTTTTCCTGACCGTTACCATAATTAAGACACAACTATTTACAACGTCTTGATCATTGATCAAAAACAACAACCTAAGTTGGCGTTCCCGTAATGGTCAACTTCCCAATCATCCCATAACTTTACATACTCTACAAGGCAAGTGGAGATATCTTCCACTTTGTACAATACTCTACATCGTTGATTTTTTTTGACGTATCAACGAATAATAGATCCTTCGTGTAATTCCTTTGGTAATTCCTTTGCGAAACGATCATCTTCAAACTTTCTTTCTCAATCTTTTTGTATTTTTCACATTTTTTTGATTTTTTTGCTAACTATACTTAAAATCTCGGTGTAGTTTCACCATCTTCACGTTAATAATAATTCCGGATAATTCCTTCGGTAGTTCTTCGTTCTACGGATTCACCAATAATTGTGACGGTAGTAAAATCACATGAGTTTTGACTACTAATATAGATTCCCATTTGCAATGTGCAAATTTCCAACTGCACCAAAGATAGAAAATGACACAAGACTCGGGAAATACAAACTTTACACTTTAAGCAACTAGCAACTATAAATTAAACTTAATCTAACAGGGTAGGTTAAGGTGTAAGGGTGTAACAAAACAAATAGTTGATGTAATATCCTAAAAGATTGGCTCTACGGGTTGTTCTAATGGATCTTCACTCTAAAGATGAGAGTGGAAAAGGGTTTAAACGGGAGGTTAACTAACCGGTGTAGTTAGTTAATAAGCAACATGTAAAGGCAATTTAGGTGTAATCCTAAAATTTACCAATTTAAACAAGTTACTCCATCTAAATCCATAGTACTTATCATTGCGGTATCGAGTGATATACCAAGCCAAGTTCTAAAGTCTACAACATCACTGGCATACTCATATTTTATGGAATTTGGGTAAACATTTGGAAACGGATAGGCTAAATCCTTACAATATCTAATAAGGGTTGTTGTGTGCGGGTTATGTAACAAGTAATTTCACAGAAGTATGCTTGAAATTTTTTTAAATTTGAGCATAATTTAAGCATTTTAGTAAGAAAAATAGGACAAGTAAACATTCTAATTCCATCCCCCCACTTGAATTATACAACGTCCTCGTTGTATATATAAAACATTAAATATGGGAATTTAAAAAGAATTAGAATGAGAAACTCCCCTGATAATTACTCGGTAGATTCTCCAAGTTGCGTTTTTGAGCAAGATTGTGTGTTGAACAGCCGTCTTGAAGTTTCAAGACTCCAACACTTCAAGATCTCCAGATATTTAAATTCTCCACCAATATTTGTCGATATTTCTTTCACGAAGTCCTGTATAAAATATAGGAAGAACATGTGTATTCCTATCTTGGTACCTACGGTTAATTTAAACTAAACTAAACAAAATACGGGTCAGTCTGGTGGATACTGCGTATCAGGTTAGTGAATACGCCGTATTGCCAGAACTGACAATAACGTTTTTAAAGTGCAATAAACAGTAAAGACTGATAACGTCCAGACAATCAATACGCCGTATGGTATGGAGCGAATACGCCATATTGATGTCTGGGAAGACAGACTCGATAACAAAATTAAATAGCATTTCGGGTTGTCTCCCGGAAGCACTTTTATTTATAGTGAAGTCTTTAAGTTAGACTTTTCTCCAGCTTCTCTTCTACTCAGATCTAGTCACCATCCATCCTTTGTCCATAATCTGAAAGATTTCTTGGTAAGCTCGACATGCTTCTTTTCTTGTAACAGTAAGATCGTCGTATTCGTCTTCTTTTACAGCAACATATTCTTCATCATTATTGAACGAATATTTGATCATCATATATCTCCTTACATTGCATATCGGCAGCTCATGAACTTCACATAATTCTTCTCTCTCGTTATCTTCATAAGCATCATTGTAGTTTGAATAAAGTTCCATCGTCTCTTTTGTTCGTAACGTGACTCATCATCATCTTCTTTGATAAATCCTTCCATGATAGCTTTGTTTCTTAAAGCCTCATCTTTAAGTTCACTATCTTTCAAAGCCTCGTACCATTCATAATCCTGATAATGGAGTTGGTTTCCAATAATGTAAGTTCCGGGTAAGTTTCCTTCATTACAGTCTCCATCATCCTTCCACCTACATGTTGGCCATTCCGAACACCCAGTCTTATAGTTGAAAGGTTTTCAAGTGTGTTTAACGGGTGTGGGTTTGGTCCAAACTCCAGGGTTGGTCCATGGCTTTTCATCGACCCATGGTACGTCCTTTTTCCATTCATAGATCTAATCATTCTTGTAATCTTCATAGGTCTTGAATCCCTCAATGTCCCTCGTAAGTAAGTCCGGATCTACTTTGATAAGGTAATTAAATTCGTTAAATTTTGAACAGAGAGGTGTCTCGTAGTCAAATATATTAGTGTCAATCCTAAAGACTTCAGCAATTTCATCTTCAACATTAGAAGATTCCTCATCAGTGAGCTCTACTTCATCATCTTGTCTGATCTAGTAAGTCCATAATGCTTTCATAGTATAATGATCCTTTGTCTTATAGTTGAAAATTTTTGACCCTAACCATTCAGAAAATGCTACATCAGACAAATCATATCCCATGTCATCATCAGCTTCATGCTCCGAATCATCATCCATTTTCGAGTCACATGGGATGTTAGCAACTTCAACTTCATATGTGAATAAATCATCATCCATCCTGCTTAATCGACTGACTTCATTGTTGAAAACTTCAAGTGGTGTATCGCAAGTGAGCGAAACATCTTCGATCTTAACATCCTTAATTTTCTTGAACTCTCCTTTGATAACCTTTGTCATTCTTACTGAAAAATATCCAGAAAATTATCAGTAGAACTAACGGGAGAAAGGTATAAAAAAATATTTGGGCTTTAAGTTCGAGAATCGAAAAGAACTTTATCAGATGATCGATACGCCGTATCCAATAGAAGTGAATACGCCGTATTGATTAGTTGAATGGATACGCTGTATTGGACAGAGAACTGGATACGCCGTATCCGATGGAAGTGGATACGCCGTATTCAGCTATCGACCAAATAAGCTGTATTAAGGGAACAAACATTATTATTAAATACGAAAACAATTAAACACATAATATACAAGCTAACAAATTAAGACATATATACAAAATTTACATGAATTTAAAGAATATCCTCACTAATCTAAATTTACACTAATCCTAAGGGGTTAGAATCTAATACGAATGTTAAAAAATTCCACATAATTATTCAAATATAAAAATACAGATTAAATTTTCACATCCCGGTACACGGGCGCAAAAACTTGATGTGTAGTTGTGTGTGTACATTTTATTAATTTCAAGTTTAAAATTTTATTTTGCCGACTAAACCAAAAACAGACACTTTAACGCGGCAGTGTACCGATCGGTAGTTGTTTAGGGGTAAGTAGGGTGTCACAGAACACTCTGAAGCGAGGATGGTTAAAATCTATCAATTTAATTAATATCTTGGTTTTCTATCTATGTTAATCTATTCTATTCCTAAACTATGTCAGTCCTAGTTCCTATTCTACGGGAAAAAAAGGGGAGTTTTCAGTCTCGGAGACTGACACGGTTTGGTGGTGACTTCCAATCAATTAAAGGTACTTTAACCTACTGAAGCTAATAACAATAAGATAAAAGAGTGGTCAAGCCAAATATAAGAAAAATGTTATATTTACCATTCATTATTCCGATTTGAAAGTTGGTTTGTTTATTATAGTGCATTGATTTCTTCTCTCGATGGTGGCATATCTTATCTTAAGACTTTAGGCGTTACATCATATCTCTTAAGACCTAGACACCAGTTAATTCTGTCACCATTAAAGCATCTGCATAACAGCATTCCTTATTTGCTGATTATAATCTATTTAGGATTAAAGCAATTGGTGATCTTGTTAAAACCCTTGCTCATAGAGACTTTACCCATCTTACCGCACTTAATGCAATTTATTCTCTAGTAGTCCACTTGTCCACTATCCAATGGAATCAGAAGTTACTTGTTGAATTATTAGGTCATCCTGATAGTCAAACGATCAAATAAACCATCTTGGTAATATCACAATTAATAGTTAAGCCTGAAGCGTATCCTAGACATAGAATTTAGAAGGAACTATATATTTGTGTATGTACCTATTATTTCTAGATGGATAATTTACTATTATTCATAGATCCTCACTAGATCCAGTTGAATGATAGGTCGCATACAAAAGCGTGTAAACAAGTATAAATTGATAAACATAAACAAGCATTCAACGATAAATCAAGAAATCGAGATAAACAAATACCAAACATTCAGATCTTCATAATAATGGCTAATACCCGAAGGTATTAGCCTTCAAACGTCATAATAAATACAAGAGCAATTATTTAGCCAAGGTAAACTAACCGAGTTAACGAATGATACCAAAAACTGAACGATTACTAAAGTATATGGAATTACACGATGTCTCCTATGGAATTGATAACGTTGCTCGACCTCTTCTGCTCTTTTTCTCCTCTGAAAATCGACTTTTATGGTTTAGGTATCGAGAATATGATTTAGCACACTTAAAACTCGTTTTTGAGTTTTCTATTTATAAGGTCTGAAAGTCGGTTCGATACGGCGTATCCAAGTATTGGATACGGCGTATTGGGTATTTTTTAGAGTATGGACCACGCTTGATATCTTCCAGAATATTCACATACTATTTCTTGAACACGGCGTATTGAGTCTCTCTGGATACGGCGTATTGAGCTTTAATCCTCTATGGTCTTTGGTGAGTGCAGGCATGGATACGACGTATCTTCCTTGATGGATATGGCGTATTGGTCTTCAGAATAGTAATCTTCAAAATATCTTCATTTAAGCTCCAGAATGCGCGCCTTTTGCTAACTTTCACCAATTACTCCATAATTACTGCAATTCTCAAATATAAACGATTAAGTAACAATTCTTTGCAATAACTATACAAAATGGGTTAATAACATGGGATAAATGATACTATAAAATAGACGTTATTTGATGTCATCAGCTAGGCACGCACGGTCATACGTGCGGTCCTACGGTGGAACGAAGCTCAGGTAGGTATAGGGGTGGGTGAAGTCTAAGTAAGTGGGTGATCAGGTGACAGTGGTGCGGTGGACTCCGATGAAGCTGAGGAATGTGATGTGGTGGTCCTAGTATCCAATGGCTTCGAAGCCTCAAATTCCTCATCAGTAAGGGGTGCCCTAGAAACTAGTGGTAGAAACTCCTCTATCTCTGAGGGAGCCTCCTCTGGCTCAGACTCAGTGTCTACAGTGGCAGGTGTATGAGCCTGTCCAACTGTCAAGTGAAGGTCATCTGATGATGGAATGGGTGATGTTACAACAAGTAATGGCTAGGGAATCTCTATCTCCCTAAGATCCTCAAGGGGTCTGGACTCAGTGTCCGTATCAACTAAATGTGCCTGCCTAACTGCCACATAAGGGTCATCAGGAAATGGGGTAGGCACTCGGGAGCTCTGAGCTTCGTCAGTCTGTGAGATAATCTCTGAATCAAAGTGAGCCGAGGTAGACATGACATGTGCTAACATGATAAAAGGTATAAGTACTCCCATAAAATATCATTACTCAAATTATCAGCATAACTCTGCTTACATATAGTAATCAACATAACGCTTGAAATTAGGTGTTCGTAACCGTATATACGTATATATATATATACACTCTTATGTATATATATATATATATATATATATACCCACATATATATATATACACATATATTATTTATACACATATATACACATATTATATATATACACATATATATATATATATACATATATATATATATACTAACATCATATTATATATATACACATATATATATATTTACAATATATATATATATACACTAATATATTAATATATACAATATTATATATATGACACATAATTATATACTATACACATATATATATATATATATATATATATATATATATATATATATATATATATATATATATATATCAGATATACCGAAGAGGTACGAACGACAAACAAGCACCAACAAGGTTCGATACAGAACAAGCGCCTCAGGGCATCATGCAATACAACAACATAGCTACCAAAGACACACCCTTAATCAACATCGCTACCAAAAACATATCTACCAAGGCTCTCAAGGCATCATGCAATACAACTAAGGCAGCATGGCAAACACTAGGCAATCAACAATAATCTAGACCTCAACACTCGCAAGCATTCTCATACCACATTACTACACGAAAGTACATATTATGCAATATGTACGTTCAAGGTCAATTCATTTTGAGGTGGTCTTAGACTTCACATGTTCCCTCCCTTCCCCTAACATAACTTCAAGAAACTACCCTCATCATTTCATAGTCCTTCGTGAATTAAGCATAGTTGATCAGGCTATGCGTAATTTAGGAAAACTATGAACTGCTCGGGTTAGTTAACTTTCGCCATGTTTGAGGTTTTTCGAAAACTTTAGTTTGGTTATAGTTGCGTTATTATTATTTTTTTTAATAAAAAGGGCATTCTCTATAACCTTGGCTCTGGATACCAATCTGTCACACCCCGTTAGCGGCGAAAACACGGGGATGCGACATAATGATTTACACAGCACAAGATACAAGATCACACCGTACAAAGTTTAAAAAGATCAAGCTTTACAATAGTTCACCGGTTTACATTTTCGATTTAAAATGTACAAGTCTCAAGTTAGCACCCCACATGAATACTTCTTTAGTTCCCATTACTCCCGATTTACCTTGGTTGAAACACGTACCTAAAAATGATACTCGAAAAGGTCAAAATAAAGTTGGTGAGCTTGTAGGTTTGATAGAAAACTCAGTCGTTGTGCCAATATTTCAAGTAGTGGAAAATTGTGCAATATGACAGTGAATACATGCAATACATTCAATTTCAAACCATATCATCTCCATGCTATCTAAATCTCATCCATATAGACACCATTGCCATGTAAGATTCTCAAATTCTCAATTCACACGCACCTAAAGCCTACCAGCTGGAGCTATATATAGGGCGGAAGATCACATATAAATTCAAACCATAACAAGTCCATGCTATAAAAGATCCACACAGAAAGTCCCACACAACATATTCTACCAAATCTCAAGTCATTCACATAGCAGTCATAGGCACATAACATTGTCCCAAAAACAAATCAACTTTTGCACAGTACAGAAAACAAGTTCAAAACAGATTTAAGTATCATTTTCCCCCAACGGATTAGAGTTAAAAAGAGGGGCTACGAGAACTCACCTCAACAGATGATATAAGCTGAATAAGATAATCTCTACACAACACACAATGGTACCCGACCACGACCTAACATTAATTTCACCTTATTAACATTTTGTACAAAGTTGTTTTAGTGTACAAAGTTGTTTTATTGTACAAGCGTTTGCATTCAAGTTCGTGAAAAGTTCTCATTCTTATATTAAAACGTTTTGGTATCATGGTTGTGTGGTGACTAAATAAAACAACTCGATGCACTTGGGCTAAGCGCGATATTAATACATCACATCAAGAATAGACTCAACGAACTAGTATAAGATAGAACGTTCAAAAGATCAGAGGAGAATCCGACGAGAAGTGACTAAGAAATCCAAAGATAAGAAAAATAAATGATAAATAACTCCACCACGATAAAGTATATACGGTACTCGAAATAAAATAATAATATTTTATTATTTTTGTCTTTTCACCGGCCTAAAAGGGTAAGTATAAAGTCTTGCCAATTTAGTATGTCCAAGTTTGATTGTTTAACCTTGACACCTAATGAGTAATAAAAATCAAATTTGTCCTTTAGTCGGATCGACAAGAAAATAGGTTTTTCCACAACACTTTCTAAGTGTGACTTGTTTTATAAAATTTCGGCATGACCCGTTCGTTTGTAAGAGTTTCTCAAGGTTCTCAAACCTTAAATTTTTCAACACTTTTCCACCAATTTTCCAAATTCCATCAAAATGGCAAAAGTTCATATTTACAAAGCGTTTATCCAAACATGACTAAAATCGAACATATTAACCATTTTCCACTTACGTAAGTATTTATTGTCCAATTACCCATGTTAGACGTCTAAGTTATTAAGTTTCCACCTACTGGGCCCAAAAGCCCAATGTCAACCCGATAGCCTTTTTTAAGTCTTACATAACTAATTTCATTCCCATTTAAGTCCATTGGCCGATTCGCTTGCTAAGTCATAATCCATTACGTCTAACGTGATTATTTGTTATTGGGCCTTATGGCCCACTAAGAGTTTTATAATTAGCCTGATAGTAAGGAAACAAAAGTATTTACACTTTATTGGACCTTTCGGCCCAATAAGTTTCAAAATAGTCCAATAAGCCTCAAAATTAAGCAATGGGCTTTTAGTTCGCCAAATTAAGCTAGAAAATACGACCTGACGTGAAATAAGTTTCGGTAAGCTCAAAATCAAATAGACGCCAAAATAAGTGCTTAATAAGCACACGAATAAGCCATTTCCGAAATAAGCAAAACCTCCAAAATCCTTATTGGACTGAGTCCAATATTCGGCCCGTTAAGACCGAAACGTAAACGAATAATTCCAAAACATGGTTAAGTAAAAACACGCCATAATAAGCTATCGATAATTCGTGACAAACATAAATGGGCCGAGCCCTTAACCTTGTTGGGCCAAAACCGAACAAAGCCCAAAAGATCTCAAACGAGTTCAAAAATAGGTCCGAATACGAGGTTTCACGAATAAGCCCGAATACCAATAAGCCAACGAAATAGACACAACATTTCGAGAATAAGCCGAACAAAACATGGGCCGTGCCCACGACCCCCTTGTGCTCGCTGTTTTAGGTCGAGGCACGCAAACAAGCCCAAAACCGATATAAGCCCGAAAACAAGATAAGCCCAAATTAAAATAAGCTCAAACAAAATAAGCTCACAAAAATCTCCAATAAGCCAAAATGGTCATAGGCCTAGCCCGTGACCCTTGTTTGCCACCGTGTTGGTCCGAGACACCCTCAACGAGCCCACGAGACACATCAAACCCACGACAAGCTTATACAATAAGCTAGGGCTTTTCAAAATAAGCACAAATAAGCTCTAGACACTACACGACATTTTACCACGACAACCATGATACAAAAATGACCCACTCTTGTTTCCTTCCCTTTTGTCCACGTCAAACCAAACGCACCCTTATTAACTTTCGTTTTAAATTTTTATGTTTCGATTTAAAACAAACAAATTGTACAACTAGATTAAGATCATCATAATAACCATAAAAGTACAATTATTTAAAGATTTTGAAAACCTACAAGTTTTATGGGTTTTCGGTTGGAATTCGACGCAAGGAAACAACCCAAACGTTGTTTCGACTACCCGAGACTATAAAAGAATCAACCCTCGAATGTTTCTTAACCCGAAATCTTGATAAAACTTGAAAAATGGTGGTTTCTTGCCCCTTGTGGTGTTCGTCCGAATACAAAGGAGAGAAAGAGAGAAGTTTTTTTGATGTTTTGTTTTCAAATGTGCACATGATGTGTGTGTGTGTTTTGTGGTTATATAAAAGAACAAAAGGGAGGACATGTTGGTGGCTAAACTTTTGCTTGCCTTGTCCCCCTTGTGGTCCACGTAAAAACAAGAGATGGGAGAGTATTCCATGCTCTTTCGTCTCTTGTCGGGATTTTAAAACGAGGCTAGTTTAAATTTAACCGAAAACACGAATTTCAAAATAAGAAAGTTCATGATACTCAAACACGTTTTGTCATTTTAGACTCGTTCAAAATTCATTTTCACGACCGATACTAGTTTTGCATAAGCCTCACGAACGCATTCGTTTCTTCATAAATTTAAATCATAACTCAACGATTTACGTTCTAGACGAACGTTACAAATAAATCACGAAATAGCTTATTGATTAAGTTCATTTAATTAACCCAAGGTATTTATTACGATTTCCTGTTAACTTTCGTGCCGGTACACGTTGCGTCACGATTTTCGCTGAACGCGGGAAAAACTTCTCGGTAATCGTTAAAACGATAACATAGATACTTCGATACGAAAAAGATGAAACAAAAGTGATTCATTTCAGAAAACTAAGACTCTTAATAGCTGGTTAAACCGTAACCATTTTATGCAAAAGAAGTCAACCAAGGTCAACTTTTCAGTTTTCTCCGAGAGAGCTGACAAGATCGAAAGTCACATATATATAATTATAGTATTTTAAAAATACTAAAATTCGAAAAAGTTACCGGTTATCACATTATTCATTACCATCAACTTAACTATGAATTACCACAAAAGTAAAAAGAAGATTATGGTGTTTGTTTAGTAGAGATTAGGATGAGTTTTTGGAAATTATTATATCTAAAAAATCTTCTCTTTTATTTGTGTTTTTTTATAAATTGATAATTAGTCTGTTTGAAAATATTTAATTCTTAAACCGTGTGATTGAAAAGTGGCCATATTATATTTGTCTAGTAGAAACAAATAAGTAAAGTTGCCAAAGATATTTTTTATTAGCAATCGTGTGTTAATACAAGATGAATGAGAGTCTCATTTTAATATTCTTGTTCCATTTATATTAATTTACCCATAACTACAAATTTATAATAAACTAACCCATGATTTGAAATAATGTATTGAAAAGAGTTTTGACAAACATAAAGACTTAAAGTAAAAATACAAAACTATTTTCAACGATTAATCCTTTATAAATCTTATCAAAAATTATACTCCATTGTTTGCGGAACAACAATAGTGTCACACCCCGACAAGGCGGAAACTCGGAGATGCAACATAATGATCAATCATAACACAAGGTACAAAATAGAGAAAACTACATTGCATAAACTCCAAGTGCTATGAAGACCATCAACCTCGAACAACTCGAGTAATGTCCCAAATCGCTACTAAAATCCACAATGTCTTACAATTATTCAACTGCCCACACAGGGGACCAAAATCCAAAACATCCAAATACTAAAATCAAAACAACAAGCAAGCAAGACTTCACACGAAATTCTACTCGAGATACTTCTAAGTCTGCTATCACAATCACCAAACTATTCTTCTTTCACTTCACCTGAAAATGATACTCGAAAACGTCAACAATAATGTTGATGAGCTCGTAGGTTTGACCTTAAACCCAAAAGTTGTGCCAATATTTCAACAGTGGACAATAGTGCTATATGACAGTGAATATATGCAAACATTCTGAATGCATCCTACGCTAGTCCAATAACATATGCCACTTACGACTAAATGCTAACTGCTGGGCACTTAAAATTAGGGCAGGACCTTACACAAATTGGGTAGGGTACCAATCGCTCCAAAACTTCACAAATACTGGGTCAGGCGTTACCCATCTGATACAATTAATTCACACAACACTAGGTAGGCTACCCATCGATCCAATAATCATGCATAATATTCACATACACAGTTTACGAACATATCTTGTTCTAAGAACACAAATTCACATTTGCACAGTTCAATTCAAAACATTTCAAAACACATTTGAGTATCATTTTCCCCTAACGGAAAAACAGTAAAAAGTGAGGCTACGAGAACTCACCTTAAGCAAGTCTTTAGCAACCAAATCTCAATCACACAAGCAAATGCAACGACGCCCGCACACGACCTAGTCCAGTTAATGTCCCAATTTAATCATCCAATTCCAAAACAATCTTTACGTTTGATGCATAGAGTTTAGACACGTTGTACAATTACCCAAAACAATTTTTAGTGGTGTGATGGTTGACGAAATATTTTCACAATCGTATCAATCTCATTCCCCGATAATACATACTCATACTATTTAGAGAAAATAGGTAAGTATATAAATAAATATTTATAATTAATAACTATAAATATATTTCGACAAGTCCATTAGGTAACCTTAGTCACTCCAAAATAATCATAATATGGTTGAAAATGAAACGTTTTATCATAATAAACATATCCGAGAAGTTTCGAGTAAAATTATATTTTTTGTCTTTTAGTGAATTTATTAAATAAATAAAATAATTGAATAATATTTTATTATTTAAAATCAAAAATCATGTTTTTAAGAAAATTTCTAAGTATATACTTTTTATGAAATTTCGACATGACACGTACGCTCTTACAACATTTTCCAAGGTTTCAAACCTTATTTTCAACACTTTTTACCAATTCGACACTTTTCGACAAAATTCCAAAAAATTCTCAATCTTTAACGTTTACTAAACGTTTTCCCAAAATATCGTTCAATATCACTTCGTAAACACATTTTCACTTTCAAAAGTCCATCAAAACTTCATAACGACTAAATATCGCTTATTGGGCTTTAAGGCCCAACAAGGGTCCATTAAGACATTTATAAGTCCAAAATAGGATCCAAGTCCAAAACCAAGGTCCATTTACATATATAAGTATATACTTATAAGTAAAAATAATCCGGACCACAATAAGCCCTCCGATTAAGCCGCGGCTTAAATAGACTTATTGGGCCGTGAGTCCAATAGCTCAAAAATACGTATATTAAGCTTGAAAATAAGCAAATAAGCTACGTATCGCATTTGGTTACTACCATAATCCTCAAAAAATAGTTCACAACATACGCCATAACACAAAAATAATCAAAATCATTTTTTTAGTGATTTTGGAAAGTGGTTCTTGGCATATAAGCCCAAATAAGCCAAGAAATAGCTTAAAAATAAGCCCGAATAAGCTATACAAGCTGCTATCAAAAATAAGCATTCTAGCATCATATATTATTCAACCATCACGACCACAACATCAAAACTACAAAAACCCTATTTTTCCTTTTTACCATACACGAACCAAACACCACCCTTTTTTATTCATTTCGCTTCCAAAAATCGATTTTCACAGCGATCAACTTGTACAACTAACATCTATGCATCAAAACAAACCCAAAAGGACAAACGAAATTTAAATTTGAAAACTTATAAGAAAATCTTTAAAAATGTATATTTCGACACGATCCGGACAACCCAAACGTTGTTTAAATGAATACCCAAGCACTAGAATCAACCCAATATATCACCAATCTTCATGCTTTTTATCAAAACTTCAAAAATTATAAGAGTGTGTGTGTTTCCTAGCTCGGACGCAAAGAGGGAGAGAAAGAGAGATGATTTTTTTGATATGAAAATGAAAATGAAGGAAATGGTCTAGTGATAAGCATTATAGATGTACAATCTTGAGACACATTATCTAAAAGTTAGCCTCCTTGTCTCCTCTCGACTTCTTGACCGACTAGAGCATCCTAGGGTTCTCGGATCTTTCTTTTCGTGTCAGGATCACTTAAATACTCATAAAACTCAACCGTAAAATTTACCCCAAAGTTAATTAGCATTTTTATTCACCTTAAAAATATTTTTCCATTAATCTAGAGTATTTACACGACATATTTTCACTTTAAACCCTTTCAAAACTCATTTGGACATTAACGGACGTGTCAGACTTGTTTTTCGACATTTCTTAAATTTCACGGATCAAACCACCCGGAATACAAATAACACAATAATACCTTCCAAAAGGGATTATTAATCACAATAAACCACAATTCATCATAATTCTCACAAAAATCACAACAATTCTCATAAAAATCACCACCGTCAACACAGTATAAAATTTGAATAAACTGACAAAAGTCAAATAGTCAAAGGACTATAAATGAAATATTCTGAACACAAAAAGGGCAAATGTTACATTCTACCCCCCTTAAAAGAATTTCGTCCCCGAAATTCAACTACTAATAACACTAAACAAACGTGGGTACTTCAATTTCATCTGATCTTCACGTTCCCACGTGAATTCAGGGCCACATTTCGAATTCCACCGAACCTTGACGATGGCAATCCTACTACGCTTCAGCTTCTTAAACTCTCTTTCTAAAATTTCCATAGGCTCTTCCATAAAATTCAACTTAGCATCAACTCGAATCTCATCCAAAGGTACTTGCAGTGTTGGATAAGCCAAACACTTCTTAAGGTTCGACACGTGGAACGTGTCATGAACACCATTCAACTCCCCAGGTAAATCTAACCGATAGACCACAGGGCCTACTTTCTCAACAATCTTAAATGGTCCAACAAACCTAGGTGCTAACTTCCCTTTCTTCCCAAAGCGTACCACACCTTTCCAAGGCGACACTTTGAGCAAGACATAGTCACCTACACTAAACTATAGAGGCTTCCTCCTCTTATCAGCATAACTTTTTTGACGATCACGCGCAGCCTTAAGTCTATCCTTAATTTGTGAGATCTTCTCAGTAGTCTCTTGAACTAACTTAGGTCCTATCAACTAAACTTCTCCAACCTTAGCCCACATAATTGGCGAACGACACTTTCTACCATACAATTCCTCAAACGGAGCACATCTCACACTAGAATGATAACTATTGTTATATGAAAACTCAACCAATGGAAGATGAACATCCCAACTTCCTCTAAAGTCTAAGATGCACGCTCTAAGCATGTCTTCTAAAGTCTGAATAGTACGCTCACTCTGACCATCGGTCTGAGGGTGATAAGCCGTACTCATGTCTAAACGGGTTCCTAATGCCTCTTGCATTGACTTCCAAAACCTTGATGTGAAATGACTATCACGATCCGATATAATCGAGATCAGCACACTATGTCTAGCAACTATCTAATTCAAATACAATCTAGCCAACCTTTCCATCTTATAATCCTCATGCATAGGTATAAAATGAGCATACTTAGTCAATCGATCCATAATGACCCAGATTGTGTCATGCCCACTACTAGTCCTAGGCAACTTAGTCATAAAATCTATAGCTATTCCTTCCTATTTCCATACGAGAATATCAGGTTGCTGGAGCAAGCCAGATGGCCTTTGATGCTCAGCCTTAACCTTCAAACAAGTCAAACACTTACTAACATACTCAACTATATCCTTTTTCATTCTAGGCCACCAATACCTATCTCTTAAATCGTAATACATCTTATCAGCTCCTGGGTGTACAGAGTACTTCGACTTATGGGCTTCATCCATTATCAGGGTTCTCACCTCACCCTTCAAAGGTACCCATACTCGATCCAGGTAGTACAAGGTTCCATCGCTTCTATGTTCTATCATTTCATCCAAACCTTTCTGCAATCCTGCAAACTCATCCACAACCTCCTTCTGAGCCGTCAGTATCCTATCCTTGATACACGACTGAAGGGTCATATTCATAGCTCTAAATCTCTTAGGCTTTACTCTTTCTTTCCTACTTAGGGCATCAGCTACCACATTCGCCTTACCAGGATGGTAGCGAATTTCACAGTCATAAACACTAAATAACTCTATCCAGCGACGCTGTCGCATATTCAAGTCTTTCTGACTAAAGATATGCTGAAGACTCCTATGATCCATATAGATGACACTCTTTGTCCTATACAAATAATGTCTCCAGATCTTAAGTGCAAACACGACCGCACCCAACTCCAAATCATGGGTAGTATAATTCTTCTCATGAATTTTCAACTGCCTAGACGCGTAGGCTATCACTTTACCTCTTTGCATTAACACACAACCTAGTCCTATCCCGGACGCATCACAATATACCACAAAGTCTTCCTGTCCATCGGGGAGAGCTAGAACAGGCGCATTACACAACTTATCCTTCAATGTTTGAAATGCATATTCCTGTTCCTCACCTCAATCGAAAACCATACATTTCTGAGTCAAGATAGTAAGATACTTAGCTATCTTAGAAAAGTTCTCAATGAACCTACGGTAATATCCAGCCAATCTTAAGAACGAACGAACCTCAGTCGGAGTTTTAGGGGCTTTCCAATTCTTAACAGCTTCAATCTTACTAGGGTCTACCTGAATCTCATTACCATTTATCACATGCCCAAGAAACTGTACTTCTCTTAGCCAAAATTTACACTTAGAAAACCTAGCATACAGTTTCTCCTTTTTGAGCAGTCCCAAGACTAACCTTAAATGTTCTACATGCTCCTCTTGAGTCTTGGAGTAGATTAAGATATCATCTATAAACACTATCACAAACTTATCAAGATAAGGCCTACAAACTCTATTCATCAAATCCATGAATACTGCTGGTGCATTAGTCAGACCAAAGGGCATTACAGTGAACTCGAAATGTCCATAACGAGTTCTAAACGCAATCTTTAGAATGTCATCCTCATGCACACTCAACTAATGGTATCCAGACCTAAGATCTATCTTCGAGAAAAACTGCAACCTTTGCAGTTGGTCAAATAGATCATCAATTCTAGGAAGTGGATAATGATTCTTAACAGTCAACTTGTTCAATTCTCTATAATCAATGCACATCCTAAAAGAACCATCCTTTTTCTTAACGAACAACACCAGCGCTCCCCAAGGCAAAGAGCTTGGTCGAATGAAACCTTTGTCTTAGAGTTCCTTGAGTTGTCCCGACAACTCCTCCAATTCAGAAGGTGCCAAACGATAACGAGACTTGGCTATCGGTGTTGCTCCAAGGATTAACTCAATCCGAAAACTTAATTTCCTAAATAGGCGGTAATCCAGAGAGATCATTCAGGAATACCTCAGGAAAATCTCTAACTACAACAATCTCTTCTTGTTTCTTATCACTAGCCTTAGCACTCATCAAAAGTCTCGCTTTCTCTTTCGGTCTCTCTCCTACTACTCTAAGCACCTTGCCATCCGGTAGTGGTATCCTCACTACCTTCTCATGACAAATTATTTCAGCCTTATAATTAGACAACCAATCCATACCTATAATCACATCAAAAATCCCATGTCCAAAAGGTATCAAGTCGATGTCAAAGACATGACCCTCGATTTCTAGTTTGCAACCCTTAATAACCTTATCAATCTCTACTAGCTGCCCGCTAGCTATCTTAATCTCATATCTGAAACCTAAATCGCTGGGTTCTAAGCCTAACGGAGGTATAAAAGTAGTGGAAACAAAACTATAGTCGGCACCAGAGTCAAATAAGGTAGTGGCAAAATGATTGTTCAAAGTAAACGTACCCGTCACAATGTTCGGATCCTGGCGAGCTTCCTCTGCTCCCAACATGAATGCCCTACCTCTAGCCTGGTTCCCTTGGTTTCCATGATCCTGACCCCCGTTATTAGCAGCAACTTGATTTGGACAATTTTCTCCCGGTCCTTGTGCCCTATTCTACCTAGGACAAGCTGGCCTAACATGGTCGGTACTACCACACTCATATCATGCCCTAACAGTTGGGTTTCTAGCATTGACATGATTCATATTCCTCGGCACACCTCTATAATCCCTTGCCAAATGACCCGAGCGGTTACAGTTGAAGCATATGCGACACGGCCCTCCGGGTGCATGGTAGGAGTTGTAGGTGGTACACTTAGGCCAAGTACCCGTATTCACTCTTCCTATAGGGTTTACAGTAGTAGCAAAAGCATTTCCAGTCCTAGTCCTCGTATTATCATCCTTACCATTCTTATTCTTGCTAGGTTCCCCCATATTCCCTCTTTTCTCGACCTTCTTAATTGATCCATTTCTCACAGCCTCATCAGTTAGTGCACCAGAAATCTGCACAGCCTTCTGTATAGTCTTTGGCTCTGTTGCCGCCACCATCCCACGGATTTGTGGACCAAGGCCATAGACATACCTCTCAATCATCCTACTCTTTGGAGTTACCAAATGTGGAACTAACCTAGCCAACTCATGAAACCTATCAGTATACGCAGCATGGCCGGCCCCGACCATGGCGTGATTCCACAACTCAGTTTCTAACTTTTGCATCTCATGACTAGGACAAAACTCTTGTATCATCATAAACTTAAAGTTATTCCAAGACATACTAATAGCAATTTCTCGGCTTAGTGTGTGGATCTGAGAGTTCCACCATGTTAAAGCCTTACCCACGAATGAACCAGCAGTGTATTTCACTTTTTGGTTAACACTACAACCACTCATATCATGCACAGACTCCATTTTCTCAATCCAACGAGTAAGAACTACAACACCTCCCTTACCATCATATTCCTTAGGGTTACAAGCTAAGAACTCCTTATATGAACAACCTACCCGGTTGCCATTCACTAACACATCCCTAACGTTCTCCTGAACGTTCTTATTAACCACATTACCATTATGATTTCCAACATTTCCTTGGTTACTAACCTGAGCCAACATGGCGGGTAAGAGGTTTTGCAATTGTTGGGCAATGATCGTTGAGAAGTCGGGTGCTCCCCCATTGGCCCCTTCTACATTCCTATTGACTCCCTCTACACCCCCATTAGCTCCCATACCTTGGTCATTTCCTTGATCATCCAAATCATCAACACGCTCATCATTACCTTCCTTAGGTCTTCTACCCCTTCCACTTCTACCAACCCATACACCTGTTCCCCCTCCTAGTGATTCGGCAGCAAGCCGGCCAGCACTTCGGGTCCTCATCCTTGGCGGCATTATCTATACGAGGGAGAACATGGGCAACGTTAGGCAGGCAGGAAGACTTGCATATATATAGAATATCTTACTATATATATACAGATATACACATAACACCACCCTACGGCATCAACATTGATTTGTGTGAACAACATTATTAAGTATAAGTGAGTTGTGATACACTTATAACTACATTGGCCACCATATTTATATTCACATCCTTTCCCGATCATATTCAATATTGAGCTCACATATTTCAATGACTGACATAACTAAAGCACCAAACTACGATCACACAAAAGCACACAAAAGTGGAACACCGCACACATAGATCCTATACGCAACTAAACGATGGATCTTAGATTATAGTCTAGGCCAATCCACCTAGTTCTCTATAACCTTGGCTCTGATACCAATCTGTCATACCCCGACAAGGCGAAAACTCAGGGATGCAACATAATGATCAATCATAACACAAGGTACAAAATAGAGAAAACTACATTGCATAAACTCCAAGTGCCATGAAGACCATCAACCTCGAACAACTCGAGTGATGTCCCAAATCGCAACTAAAATCCACAATCTCTTACAATTATTCAACTGCCCACACAGGGGACCAAAATCCAAACTTAATCCAAAACATCCAAATACTAAAATCAAAACAACAAGCAAGCAAGACTTCTCACGAAATTCCACTCGGGATACTTCTAAGTCTGCTATCACAATCACCAAACTATTCTTCTTTCACTTCACCTGAAAATGATACTCGAAAACGTCAACAATAATGTTGGTGAGCTCGTAGGTTTGACCTTAAACCCAAAAGCTATGCCAATATTTCAACAGTGGACAATAGTGCTATATGACAGTGAATATATGCAAACAATTCAAGACATAGCATCCTACGCTAGTCAATCACCATATGTCACTTACGCACCTAAAGGGCCTACCAGCTGGAGCACTAATATTAGGGCAGGACCTCATACAAACTTGGGTAGGCGTAATCATGCATAATATTCACATAACAGTCATAAGCACATATCTTGTCCCAAAAACAAAACCATATTTCGCACAGTTCAATTCAAAACATTTCAAAACACATTTGAGTATCATTTTCCCCCAACGGAAAAACAGTAAAAAGTGGGGCTACGAGAACTCACCTTAAGCAAGTCTTTAGCAACCAAATCTCAATCACACAAGCAAATGCAACGACGCCCGCACACGACCTAGTCTAGTTAATGTCCCAATTTAATCATCCAATTCCAAAACAATCTTTACGTTTGATGCATAGAGTTTAGACGCGTTGTACAATTACCCAAAACAATTTTTAGTGGTGTGATGGTTGACGACATATTTCCACAATCATATCAATCTCATTCCTCGATAATACATACTCATACTATTTAGAGAAAATAGGTAAGTATATAAATAAATATTTATAATTAATAACTATAAATATATTTCGACAAGTCCATTCGGTAACCTTAGTCACTCCAAAATAATCATAATATGGTTGAAAATGAAACGTTTTCTCATAATAAACATATCCGAGAAGTTTCGAGTAAAATTATATTTTTTGTCTTTTAGTGAATTTATTAAATAAATAAAATAATTAAATAATATTTTATTATTTAAAATCAAAAATCACGTTTTCAGGAAAATTTCTAAGTATAAACTTTTTACGAAATTTCGACATGACCCGTACGCGCTTACAACATTTTCCAAGGTTTCAAACCTTATTTTCAACACTTTTTTACCAATTCGACACTTTTCGACAAAATTCCAAAAAAATCTCAATCTTTAACGTTTACTAAATGTTTTCCCAAAATATCGTTCAATATCACTTCGTAAACACATTTTCACTTTCAAAAGTCCATCAAAACTTTCATAACGACTAAATATCGCTTATTGGGCTTTAAGACCCAACAAGGGTCCATTAAGACATTTATAAGTCCAAAATACGATTTAAATCCAAAACCAAGGTCCATTTACATATATAAGTATATACTTATACGTAAAAATAATCCGGACCAAAATAAGCCCTCCTATTAAGCCGCGGCTTAAATAGACTTATTGGGCCGTGAGTCCAATAGCTCAAAAATACGTATATTAAGCTTGAAAATAAGCAAATAAGCTATGTATCGCATTTAGTTACTACCATAAGCCTCAAAAATTGTCCACAACATACGCCATAACGAACAATAATCAGTGATTTTGGGATGTGGTTCGTGGCATATAAGCCCAAATAAGCTAAGAAATAGGTTAAAATAAGCCCGAATAAGATATTCAATCTACTATTAAAAATAAGCATTCTAGCATCACATATTATTCAACCATCACGACCACAACATCAAAACTACAAAAACCCTCCTTTTTCCTTTTTACCATACACGAACCAAACACCACCCTTTTTATTCATTTCGCTTCCAAAAATTAATTTTCACAACGATCAACTTGTACAACTAACATCTATGCATCAAAACAAACTCAAAAGGACAAACGAAATTTAAATTTGAAAATTTACAAAAAAAATTCAAAAATGTATATTTCGACACGAACCGGACAACCCAAACGTTGTTTAAATGAATACCCAAGCACTAGAATCAACCCAATATATCACCAATCTTTATGGTTTTTATCAAAATTTCAAAAATTATAAGAGTGTGTGTGTTACCTAGCTCGGACGCAAAGAAGGAGAGAAAGAGAGATGATTTTTTTATATGAAAATGAAAATGAAGGATATTGTCTAGTGATAAGCATTATAGATGTACAATCTTAAGACACATTAGCTAAAAGTTAGCCTATTTGTCTCCTCTCGGATTCTTGACCGACTAGAGCATCCTAGGGGTCTTGGGTCTTTCTTTTCGTGTCGGGATCACTTAAATACTCGTAAAACTCAACCGTAAAATTTACCCCAAAGTTAATTAGCATTTTTATTCACCTTAAAAATACTTTTCCATTAACCTAGAGTATTTACACGACATATTTTCACTTTAAACCCTTTCAAAACTCATTTGGACATTAACGGACGTGTTAGACTCGTTTTTCGGCATTTCTTAAAATTCACGGGTCAAACCACCCGGAATACAAATAACACAATAATACATTCCAAAAGGGATTATTAATCACAATAAACCACAATTCATCATAATTCTCACAAAATCACCACAATTCTCATAAAAATCACTACCGTCAACACGGTACAAAATCTGAATAAACTAACAAAAGTCAAATAGTCAAAGGACTATAAATGAAATATTCAGAACACAAAAATGAAAAATGTTACAAATAGGGATTGAATGACGATGTAAAGTATGACTGATCTCCAATCTAATAACACTCTATAAACCAAAGTATTGCAAAGGTTAGAAACTATGCTAAATGATAATCATTAAATGCACAAATGTAAAAACTGTAAGAAATGTGACATGATAATGTCATGGTATCCTATATTGATTTGTTGTTTACCAGTACATAAATGTGTAATCAATCAAATTCAATATTATGAGGAATACTCTTAATGGTTTATTATATTTTGACCATTACACATGTTGCCATTGATGGACATGCTAACCTAAAATCCCTATATAAACTAGTCATCTCCCTACCTTAACACACACACAAGTAGAATCATTGTAGCTATCCATCAAGCTCTCTGCACTTAAGTGGGTCAAGGGAGAGAAACTAATATATGCTTAAAGTGTTCTTCATATCATGTCAACATCTGCTACGACTTCCGATATGTTGTACTTTTTCATCTAATCTATGTGGTTATTATCTTATTCTAAGATCATAATGGCTTAATAGTTTAATGTGTTCATCATGAATATTTGATGCTAATGTCTACACATATAATTGCTTACATGTGGTATCTAGAGCCAACGTTTTGAATAAGATAATAATCCTTAGCTAATTGATCTTATCCATAAAATTCGTTTTTTTTTGTTTTGTTTGTAAGTCTTATCATGTGATTAAATACATGCATCTTTCTCACACTGTTACAAAGTAATATAAATTATGTATATTTTCCATGTTGAAACATGAATTGTTGTATATAACTATTTTAATTGCATCTAATATTGGTCATATACAAAACATAAGGAATATGCAACAAATTTCAGACCATGTTTCGTAGATTTATACGAATCTAAAATTTCGGGTTTATGCGATTAATAAACGTCTTAATCATGTGCCTTCAGATATAATAAGTAAACATTATCTTATATTATCAAAATGAAATGATGTCTAATATTTTTGCGCATTAAAAGGAGTACTTTATAATCGCACGTTTCGTGAACCTTGATCGACATGTATTATTATTGTTGTATGTGTTTTCTATGTTTATGAAATTATTATGGGTTTAATATGTTTTGCAAATAATATGACTTTCAGTAATCTATCTATGTGTTTTTGTTCTACTTATGAAAGCCTTTAGTTAAAACAAATAATTTAGTTTTAATTTATGAAAATCAAAAGGCATGGGTAGTCTTTAGATACATGTGTTATCTTAGGGTGCGTTTGGTTCGCAGAATGTTTTTGTTGGAATTGTAATGTGTTTGAGGAATTGGAATGTTAAGGAATTGAAATGTTAAAGAATTGGAATGTTAATGAATTGGAATCGAGAGGAATTGGATTTGTGATAACAATATCGCGGTGTTGGTTGGAAAAAATGAAATGAAAAAACAAAAGTATATAATTATATTAATAATAATAAAATATAATTTTTAAAAATAAATAAATAATAATAATTAAAATTTTAAATAATAATATAATTTTTTAATTAAATAAATAGCTAATAATAAATAAATAATAAATAAATAAATAAATAATATTATTTTGAAAATATATATTTATATATATTTTGAATAAATAAATAAATATAATTTAAAAAAAATAATAAATATATTTTTTAAATAAATAATAAATAATTATAAACTTTAAATAAATAAAAAAATTTTAAAAATATAATTTAAAAAAAATATAAATAAAAATTAATTATTTAATAAATAATAAAATAATACAAAATAATTTTTTTTTTTTAAATATAATTATAATAATAAAAATAATAATATAATAAAATAATAAATAAATAAAAAAATAAAAATAAATAAATAATAAAATAATAATAATAATATTATATAATAAATAAAAAAAAATATAATAATAAAATAATAATAATAGTAATAATAAATATAATAATAATAATAATAATAATAATTTATTTTTGATGATAAAAATATCAATTACCATTGGAATTATAAACTTTCCTTCCGTTTTAGGATGGAATGTTAATTCCACACATAAAGGAATTTGTGGTATTTCATTACAAACATTCTGCGAACCAAACACACTATGGAATTGGAATCAGATTTTGAATTCAAACATTCTGCCAACCAAACACGTTATGGAATTGGAATCAGATTCCAATTCCATAAGAATCCTGAAGATTCCGCGAACCAAACGCACCCTTACTTGTTTGTTAATGAATGTTATATGGGATGATAAACCACTCAAAATATGAAAGATTATTGTCATATACTTTTTATCTTAGTTATGCAATAAAATATATAAGTTATTAGTTATTTGTAACATCATTATGCTTTATATCTTGATTGATTATCTTTTAATGCATGAATATTATTGCTTTAAGAGTTTGATTTTACAAAATTGATTAAAACATATTGGACCCCATTAACGTTTATAATGTGAAATAACGCTTCATGATTGGTTTATGGATAATGACCAAATTAATTGAGAACTAGATGTTACCGTCTAATTACAACCATTTTGTAACATCCGTATGTTTAAATCTCAATTGATGGTTTTAAAGTTAATTATTTATTGCTTTTAAGAATTTGACGTTACATAACTAAAAATATGTAACGATAATGTTTAATAATTATTTTAAATAACAAATTACAGAAATCAGATGTTACAAAGTTTGAAATATGTATTGTTTGTAACATTCGTATGCTTTAATATCTCCATTGATTAGCTTTAAGGCTATTTAATTATTATATGACATTAAGTGAGATTAATTTGTTAGTCACCGAAGTGGCCAGGTTAATTTCAAATTTGTAGTCATATAACTTATGTTGTCTTAAAGATATTTATTTATTACATAACATTAAGTGAGATTAATTTGTATTTTTCCCAAAGGAAAAATTATTCTTCTATAACTAATAATCTTAAAGATAAAAATAGTATTCTTTTGTCATATGTATATAGTTATCCAAATATGCTTATATATTTTACGAAGTCTATTTTATTTTCTTGTAAAGTTTCATTGCATTCTAATAATGATGAAGATATATTGTTGTGTTTACCCAAAGGAAACCAATAATATATATTTCATTTATTTATATCAAGCTTCTTCTGTTACCTTGTTTACCGGTGTGAATTTCTTTGAATGGAGCGAACAAGTCACTTTCTATTTAGGTGCTTTGGATATTGACTTGGCGCTACTGGAGGATAGGCATGGTGACCTTACTGATGCTAGCATAGAGGCCCAAAAGTCACACCATAAGGCAAGGATAAGGTTAAACAGACCCTGCTTGAACTTTATGCGGATGACAATTGCAAATAACATTAAGTCTACTCTTCTTCCATATATCACAACATTATGAACTCATCATGCTAAATTCATAAGTTATATATAAATAACATACAGTCCACATACTTGTTACGATAATACATAAAATTTCTTATTCCAAACATAAATGCATGCTTAAAATAATGAATAAGAAATAAAATCAGAAACATTTTATTGAGCTCAAGAGTGTTTAGAACATCATAATTAGTTATTAATACAACCAAGACCCAACCTAGGAACATGTTGCGTAAATGCCTTTGGTGGTAAACCCTTGATAACAGGATCCACAACCAATAGATCCGTACTAATTTGTTTAAGATGCACTCTTTGATCTGAATTTCCTCTTTCACGATAAGGAACTTTATATCCATGTGTTTTGCACATTTAGAGTACTTATCGTTCTTAGAGAAGAAAATTGTTGCGGTATTATCACAATACATTTTCAACGGCTTGCTTATAGTGTCGACAACCCCAAGCCCTGAAATAAAGTTCCGCAACCATAATGCACGAGTAGTAGCCTCATAACAAGCTACAAATTCTGCTTCCATGATAGATGAATCTCTCAATAATTTTAGCGATATATGCCTTTTGAGACAGCCCTAATAGACCTTTAGATACGTCACGAAATAATGAAATTCCAGTCACATAAGATGCCTCACCAAATATCTTTCATTTCAAAATTCTTAGAGAGATATCCTTTGGTCTTGTGCAATAAACCAAAGTCATTAGTCGCAAGTAAAACATCATCAACATGCAGAACCAAAAATATAAACTTGCTCTAACTGATCTTGCAATATATACATCGATCAACGGTGATTTCTTCAAAACTGAAAGATGTAATGGAATCATTAAACTTAATATACCATTGTCTAGAAGCATGTTTAAGTCCATATATTGATTTCTTTAGTTTACACACCATCTTTTCTTTACCATCAATGAAAAACCCTTCAGGTTGCTTCATATAAACTTCTTCCTCAATGTTTCCATTCAGAAAGGAGGTTTTCACATCTATTTAATGTAGCTCTAAGTCAAAATGAGCCACTAATGCCAATATTATTCTCAATGAATCCTTTTTTGAGACAAGTGAAAAAGTCTCATTGTAATCAACACCATTTTTCTGAGTATAACCTTTGGCTACAAGTCTAGCTTTATATCTTTCAACATTTCCTTTAAAGTCGCATTTGGTCTTAAGACCCATTTATAACCAACTCGTTTAGAACCTTCTTGCAAGTTTTCAAGATTCGAGACTTTATTTTAAGCCATTGATTTCATCTCTTCTTTCAAAGCGTCAATCCACATTTCAGACTTATCAATTTTTGTTATAACACCCCGTGTTTTAGGGTCATTTACAACGTCAATAAATTCACTAATTATTTTTAGTATTGTACGCGTTTGCTTTTAAATCGTAATCGTTAAGTTAAATCGCGTAAGCTAAAAATTATCATTCAATGTAAACGGGCATCAAACAATTAAATGTTTACATCAAGCAAGTGTTAAGTAATTATTTGGAGGATAATTATTAATTTTGGTCATTTTATTTTTATTGGTTACGTAACGTGTTTACGTTTCGCGATAAAATACGTTTAGGCATTCCCAGAACCACCAAAACTTTTCTACGCTTCAACAAATACCCACAATTATACCCAATACTCAAAATATACAAAATATCATCACCTTTATGCATATAGGGACGGATATATGAAGATAAAAACCAAGATAATATCTAGCAAACACCATCCCTAGAATTCATAGGATGTTCTCACTCTTAGGGAACCAAGAACTCCACCTAGCTAATTGACCAAGACTTTCCTTATTTCCCTCATCATGTCTTTTATGAACCTAGACTTGATCTCAACTAGGTCCTTGATGAATAAAATGCCTTAGCTAGTGGAAGTAACACACACATCTCATTTCTTAAGGTGAAAACTCACAAAACCTCTCTTTTTCCCTCTCCTAGGCCACGGCTCATTATCAACAACCTAAACCATCTATATAAATTTTATTTACCACATTTCCAAGTGTTCCTACATTATATCTAAGATAACCTAAGGTGTTTAGAATGTTTTGGTTTAAGGTTTATAAGTGTTAAACAAGAAAGGTTCAAGATTAGGGTTTTGTTGAAATTAGGGTTTTCAAGGTGTTGAAAGCTAGGGTTTGTTTGCTAAACAAGGGTTTAGATATTGTTGTTCATCATCATACATCATATTAATGTTATCTAAAAATCTTAATCTCTTTACATTTGTGATTTTATGTGTATATAATGGTTATAAAGCTAATCACCATCTAGGAAAAGTATTAACTTGTAAAATGAATTTTTACACTTGTTTATGGTTTGGTAAACTTTTACATATGATATATGGATGTTAATATCATGTTATAATGGAAGTACAAGTATTGTACATGTGTGGTTTATATATGAAAAGTATATATAAACAAGTTACCTTTCAAGTATACTTATATAAAGTTATGGACAAATAAGTATTTAGACATATGGATCTTGTGATTCTTGGACAATCTTTGGACAAATGAAGGACTAAGGACCCTAAGCATGTAAGATACATGGTACATATGGTTGTAAAGGACTTGTAACAAAGTGGATAAACTAGAAAGTTACAAAACCAAGTTAAAACATATTTTTAACAAAATAATCAAAGGGTCTGATCAAAATTCAATTTTTAACATATTTATTTTATAATTTTATAAAATACTACATGTCCCAAGGATCGTGGTCATGTGGAGAACTCGAAAAACGGATTTATAATGAAGGAGATACGTCATTTACAAGTTACGCGACAATAAACGCGTTTATAAAAGAAATTTTATAAAAGTTACTGTTCATCTCAGATATGAATATTTTGAAAACATCATTAATTAGATATAACTTTTAATTACGAAGACGTGCTCGAAAGAATCACTAAAATCGGATCTAAAACGAATAAGATACGACATTTACGGGTTTTACATTAATTAAAGTTATAAAAATAATTTTATAACTGTCATGAACAGTAAAAACCATTGTTCACCAGGGGATCCAAAATATAAAAATGTAATATTTTGATACATCGACTTAATACGAAAGCGTGGATGTAAGAAACATCCCAAACGAGATTAAAACGAGAAAGTTACACACTATTTTATACTTGTGCACTATTTCCTGACATGAATAGTGTTGGTTCGTTTTTAATATAAATTTTTGCGAAACATTTTTAGAGTCATTTATATAATATTTATACATGTCCTAAACTTTAAAAATATTATTTTACAAAGACAATTGAAATATTTATTCGATTATATGAGTATAAACACACGATTAATATTTATCAAATGCAATTTAAATATTATTTCACAAACTCAATTAGATGGTGATGTAGCTATATAGAATTATATATGGTAGTAGTTATTCAAAGTACTTAGTACTCATACGACCTATAATTAATTAGGTTGCATTCAGGCGTATTTGCGACGCATTTTTCACGCATTTGATTTACGTTGTTAACTCATCCACTCGAGGTGAGTTCATAGCCCCACGTTTTACATTTTATAATGATTTATAAGTTTTGGGGTGAGAACATGCTTTGTTTTATAATTGGACGCAAGTGAACATTTCATATTTAAACTGATTACGTGTTTGCCTAAGTAGCGATAACCCAATGTGCCCACTATCATGAACTGTAAATCACTTGGAGGGTGAGCGCGAATGTTATAAATAGATCTATTTGGGGGTGACGCCCCCGTTCGGGTGATTAGCTATCACTGGTTTTGAAACTACCGAGCCAACGAACGTATTCCATGTCGGATTTAGGATGTCATGAGTTAGAACATCATCATGGGCAATGTAGGCAATTTATATTGCAATTCATTTATGTCGAGCTTCAGTGTCATGAGCTTAGGGAAACGTAATTATATTTTTGTAATGTTTACATTTAATGTATTATCATGGGGGAATCTTGCGGTCCTACACTTATATAATTCACAAACCTATGAATTCACCAACATTATTGTTGACGTTTTAAAGCATGTTTTTCTCAGGAGGTCAATAAGCCACGAGGTGCAAGGGATACATTGGTAGTCGTTATTTTGGAAGTCTTTTGCATTAAAGATTTGGTTGCATTACATTTCGGAGAAACATTTGTTATGAACTAGAATCTTTGTATAATTTAACAACGAATAAGTAAAGCTTTGGGCTTTTGTATCAAACACTTTGCTAAATCTAATGTATCGGTTTTAAACGACACTTTTAAAGGTTGTTCTTATATATCTTGTGCTATTGATCTATAAAGTAATGCTCCCAAACCCATATTCCGCTGCGACCCATTTTGGGGGTGTTACAGATTGGTATCTAGAGCCAAGGTTATAGAGAACCAGGTCAAATATTTTTGTTGAACTATAACCGTTTTCAAACATTGCATTCACACAAAGGGGTTTTCACGGGACATACGTACACTAGTTGTTTGCATTAGCTAGTTTTACTAGATGCTTACATGATTCATATACGTGTTCATATTATAGTACGTACGTTACTATGAGGGTCTTATGTATATATACAAAGATAAGTTTGCATTCTTTCGAACATACTCTACAATTATTTATATAAGGGTTATTTATATAAATAGGGAACATTTCTTTAGGCAATGTAGCACTATAAGCTCGTAGGTCCTAAACGCTACCTAAACATTAAGCTATCGAATATGATATCTTACCATCATTCATTTATGCTATGAGCGCATATTCATATTTACCATACCGGTCTTATATAATATACTTATATAAGTTAAGTTTTGCTCATTGCAAACAGTAATGTTTTCACCATCGACGGTTACCTACACGTCTGTCTATATTAATTCCGAGCCATGGAGATTCCAGTGAGCTTCTGACGAGGAGCTAGAGGCACCAATAGAGGATCAACCTCTACCTGTGAATGCCTCACCTATAGCCCTATCACCGGGCTACATTGCTGACTCCAATCTAGAGGAGGATGAGGAGGACCCTGAGGAGGATCTTGCTGACTATCCTGTCGATGGAAGAGACAATGATGATAATGAATCATCTGATGATGACAACGATGCTGATGATGTTGAGAAGGATAAGGAGGACGAGGAGGAGGAGGAGCACCTAGCTCCGGCCAACCCTTCTGCTGTACTTATAGATGACCTTGTCCCCTCAAGCTGAGGATACAGAGGCAGTTAAGACTGATGAGTCTGCTTCTACACCACCCACCTCTCCACACCATATCATCTTGTTTTCTGAGACCAAATCCCGTATTGCATGGATGTCTATTTAACACCATACTCCACGATCACCATCTGTTGAGGCATGCATTACCGAGTTTGCTGCTGCACTACCTTCATCATCACTACCTTCATCATTACCACCACCACCAGAGAATATTAAGTCACTTAAAGATATCATAAGAGGCTAGCATCTAGAATCTTGAGAGGAACCCTGGCCCATAAACAAATAGATTTGTTAGTGTAGCTCATTTTGTATTATATCCCACTAAACTTGAGTAATACTCGGTTGGTAGCGTTAATGAAAAGCTTGTACTCTTTTACTCAGGTAAAACGAAGTATTAAGTATTAACCTACGTTGTTGGTTATGATCATGCTACTGTATGATGTTGATTTATTTATGCCATGGTTGCTGTTATCTTACATCTCTGCATGACGTGGTCTCACCTTACATATATGTTAGGATCACGGAGTGTCATGATTTTTCCTTGGATGAAACTTCATATACATTTTATTCCCTGTGATCTTCAGGAAATGATGACAACTGTTAATCAAGGGATGAGTGTTGAGGAAATTGAGCGGGTTGTAGCCTAGCGAGTGGCTAATGCTATCGAGGCTATTGCTATTTATGAGACCAAAACCAACATAGCCCGCAAGTCAATGAGCCAGACCAAACAACAAGAAGACAAGGTAGCAGAGAATGCTAGCAACAAGAGGAAGTGGGAAGGTAACCACAATGGAAGCTCGAGCCAACAAAACAAAGGGCATAAGGTGCCTAGAGCACACACTACTTGGCCAATAAACAAGAAGGCATATGCTGGATCTCTACCTCTGTGCAACCAGTGCAATTTTCACCATAATGGACCGTGCACTGTAAAGTGCGGAAATTGCAAGAAGTTTGGCCACATAACCCAAAATTGTAGAACACCTACTGCTGCTAGGAATCAACGAACTCCCACTTGTTATGAGTGTGGAGGTTTGGGACACTACAAATGTGTGGACATGTACTGGAAAGGAAAAGCTTATGAAGACTCTAGCGCCACGACGTCTAACCTCAACATCTAAGGAGAGACCCTCCCGTATTACCTAGTGAACTCTAAGCGGAAACTTTATTAGACTTTAAATTCCAATAGGAATTTGTGTTGTACTTTCTTTTGAACCTCGTTGTACCCGTGGATGATTTAAATTATCTATCAAATTATCGTATTATGAAAATTTCGTCAATATTAACTTAGATTCCTTATTTACTCTTGCAAACTACTCTCACGAATATCATGAAATCATAACGCTATTTTGACGAAAATGAGCAATGCATCGTTAGTCCTCAATTATACATAGCCTGATCAACTATGTATAATTCAGGAAAGTACCATGCCATGCTAAGAGTAGTCACTCAAAAATAACTTCTTGTCAAGAAAACAATTTCCTACTTATATCATGTTCTGTGTGCGTATTCATAAAACGCGTTTACTCTAAGAAATCGAATTAGTAACCATAGCAACTAAGTGATATGTGTGAAAACACATATCCATTTTATATCAAAAATGGCCCTAAAAAGACAAAATTGTGCTTAAAATGCTTGTATATTGCTTGTTTTGTCTTTGTGATTGTGTAGGTACGGATAAAGCAAAAATCACAAGAGAAACGGTCAAAGCCGGACAAACACGGACACGGGAAAAGGAAGAGCACACAAGAGCCGGGAGAATGCTATCAAAGGTCAACCAAAGTCAACCCTTGGTCAATATTAGTCAACCACAAGAAGACAAAATTCCCAAAACAGCCCTTGAATTAAACCAAATTGCAAAAATGGTCCCCTAAACCCTAACGGTGTTAACTCTTTACTAAGCATACCTTCACTTTATCTTACTATAAAGTTGGCATCATCTAATATCAAATCCTAAGCCGAGAGACACATCACTAGTCGCCGTAGGACAATTCGTTATCGAATTTGCTCGCCATTCGAGAATTTACTAAATCACCCATTCAACATCGACTTAATGTCGTAGAATTTGGCAGTTTTGATGTCATAATTAGTATGGATTGGTTGGCAAGATACCAGGCCATCATTGTTGTGACGAAAAGATCATTCGTGTTCTATTCGGAAACAAAACGTTGATTATTCGTAGTAACGGAAGCAACCACGCAAAAAAGTCTCGATTGAACACCATCTCGTGCACCGAAACACAAAAGTACATGCTAAAAGGATGTCAGGTCTTTTTGGCACATGTTACTACAAGGGAGACTGAAGACAAGTCAAAGGAGAAACGACTTGAGGACATGCAAATCGTTTGGGATTTTCCCGAGGTAATTCCTAAAGACTTGTCGGGCATTTCCACCGACCCGACAAGTGGAATTTCAAATCGATTTGATACCCAGTGTTGCACCTGTAGCACGGGCACCTTATCGATTGGCGCCTTCCGAAAGGAAAGAGTTGTCGGAGCAACTGCAAGAACTATCCGACAAAGGCTTTATACGACCCAGTTCCTTACCTTGGGGAGCTCCGGTCTTGTTTGTCAAGTAGAAGGATAGATCATTTCGAATGAGCATCGACTATCAAGAACTGAACAAGCTAACGATGAAGAATCGTTATCCACTCCCAAGGATCGCCGATTTGTATGATCAACTACAATGATCTAGTGTTTACTCTAAGATTGACCTACGGTCAGGTTATCACCAGCTTCGAGTACTGGATGAAAATATTCTAAAAATGGCATTCAGAACTCAGTATGGTCATTACAAGTTCCAAGTTATGCCATTTGGTTTGACGAACGCACCGGCGATATTTATGGATCTCATGAATAGGGTGTGCAAATCGTACTTGGATAAGTTTGTGATCGTCTTTATTGACGATATATTAATTTTTCAAAGAACAAGAAGGAACACGAAGAACATCTTAAGGCAATTATGGAATTGCTTAAGAAGGAGGAATTGTATGCCAAATTTTCTAAGTGTGAATCTTGGATTTCTAAAGTACAATACCTCAGTCACGTGATTAATAGTCAAGTCATTCACGTGGACCCCGCCAAGATCAAATTCATGAAAGATTGGGCATCTCCTAAAACACAAACGAAGATTCATCAATTTTTAGGTCTTGCTGGGTATTACCAAAAATTCATCGAAGGATTTTCAAAGATTGTCAAGTCAATCATCAAGCTTACTCATAAACGAGTTAAGTTCGATTGGGGAGACAAGAAGGAAGCTTCCTTCCAGTTATTAAAGCAGAAGTTGTGCAATGCGCCAATTCTGGCTTTAATAGAAGGAAGAAAAGATTTCGTAGTCTATTGTGATGTTTTGCATAAAGGATTAGGTGTTGTATTAATGCAAAGGGAGAAATAAATTTCTTATGCATCACGTCAATTAGAAATTCATGAGAAAAAACTATACGACTCATGATTTGGAACTTGGATCGGTAATGTTTGCTCTAAAGATTTAGAGGCACTATTTGTATAGAACCAGGTGTACGGTGTACACTGATCACAAGATTTTACAACACATTCTTAATCAGAAAGAGTTGAACATGAGGCAACGTCATTGGTTAGAGTTGCTTAGTGATTACGGCTGTGAGATTCGTTATCACCCAAGGAAAGGCAAATGTTGTTGCTGATGCTTTGAGCATGAAGGAGCGAATTAAGCCATTTAAGAGTTCTAGCCTTAGTGATGACTATTGCCTTGGATCTTCCTAAGCAAATATTGAATGCTCGGACTGAAGCATGAAAACTAGAGAACATCAAGAACGAAGATATTGGAGGTATGTTGATTGAAAATTCTAAGGATCCAGAGAAACTTAGAACGAAAAAGTTAGAAACCCATGCGGATGGAACTCTATGCTTAAATGACAGGAGTTGGTTGCCATGATATGGTAATTTGAGGACTGTGATTATGCATGAGTCCCACAAGTTAAAATACTCTATCCATCTGGGTTCTGACGAGATGCATCAAGACATAAAAAGGCTATATTAGTGGCCCAATGTGAAGTCCGACATCGCCGCTTATGTTAGCAAATGTTTGACATATGCTAAGGTCAAGGCTGAGCATCAAAGGCCATCGGGTTTGTTGGTGCAACCTGAGATACCTCATTGGAAGTGGGACAATATCACCATGGATTTTGTCACGAAGCTTCCTAAGTCGTTACAAGGTTGTGACACCATTTGGGTGATTGTTGACCGACTTACTAAGTCTGCCATGATTATATCAATGAGGGAAACTAATCCCATAAAGAAACTAGCAAGAATGTACCTAAAGGAGGTAGTCACGAGGCATGGATACCTGTCTCAATCATTTGTGATCGTGACCCTAGATTCGCATCAAAATTCTGGAGGTCACTTCAAAAGGATTTGGGTACAATTCTGGATATGAGTACTGCGTACCATCCACAAACTGAAGGACATAGCGAGAGGACTATTAAAACTCTCGAGGATATGCTACGTGCTTGTGTGATCAAATTTGGAAAGGGTTGGGTTAACCATTTGCCATTGGTCGAGTTCTCATATAACAATAGCTATCACGCTAGCATCAAGGCTGCACCATTTGAAGCACTTTACGGTCGAAAGTGCCGTTCACCTGTGTGTTGGGCCAAGGTTGGAGAAGTTTAACTCATCGGTCCAGAAATAGTTCAAGAGGCAATCGAGAAGATCTTCCAGATCAAGCCAAGAATATAAGCCGCACGTGATAGGCAAAAGATTTACGCCGATTTAAAGCGTAAGCCAATGGAATTTCAAGTTGGGGATAGTGTTATGCTTAAGGTTTCGCCTTGGAAAGGGGTCGTACGTTTTGAAAAATTGGGGAAGGTAAACCCTAGGTATGTCAGACCATTCAAGGTGTTAGAAAAGGTTGGAGCCGTTGCTTACAAGCTTGATTATAACACCTCATGTTTTAGGACAATGTACGACGTTAATAAAGTCACCAATTATTTTTAGTATTGTACGCGTTTGCTCTTAAACCGTAAACGTTAAGTTAAGTCGCGTAAACTAAAAATGATCATTCAATGTAAACGGGCATTAACCAAACAATAGTTTACGCCAAACAAGTGTTAAATAAATATTACGAAGATAATTTATAACTTTTTGTATTTTTTTTTTAGATATTTTTCTAGATATTTTATTAGATATTTTTCTAGATATTTCTTTAGATATTTATCTAAAATATCCGTTAATAAATGACATGCAAAAATAATCCAAAAACAATTCATGCAAACCATTTATTCAACAGAAATCATAAAGAAACTCCATGCTCTTATGGTCTCTTCTCGCCACTTCTTCTATCTTAGCACCTTTAAGTCACTGAGAATGTTGCTTAAAACGTCAACATAAACTTGAGCGAGAATCATAGGTTTACGACATACAACAATATCCCAAAATAAACTTTCAATTAGCTGCTGCAATTACCAAAACAATTCATGACACCAATTAACCACAACAGGACGGAACGTGCCCACGATCCACAATCATACGAAAATTACGTATGTGCGGCTACAATGGCTCATATTAGCTCATGCAGTTTATTACGCCAAAACTCATTTGCATATTGGATCCATAATAACAAACATATCATATCTAACACAACGGGACAGAATGTGCCCACGATCCAATTACAACATAACTACAACAAGCTTAAAATATTTTACATGAAATACAAGAAAAGATTATCTCACCCAAAATATAATGAGAAAAAGGGGTATAAAAACTACACCTTTACTTAGCTTTCCAAAAAGATTCCAACAAAAAAGCTTCGACAACAACTAGCACAAATCTAAACAACAAATAACTCGTGTTTTCATGCTCTAAGCCATTAAGCTTAATTGCCCATGTAACATCATTGATTTGGATGTCTAAGGTGTTCTATTAACTCCTTGGGCACCGACACCTCATACCCAACTTTAACCACATCGTTAACAAGTTTCACCAGTTAGTCCAATTTGTTTAAAACTGCAAATTTTAACGTAATTAACGTACTCAAAAAACCTTACTTACTGACCTCCATAATTCATACCAAAAAATCACCTATGTTCATCATTTATGAGTATATTACTACCTCATGATTCCCAAGAGGCCATTTTACCATGCACAAGTACTCCTAAGAAATCAAACTTCAAAAACAGTCCCATTCTGATCTTGTTTGCATACCTAATAAAGTTTGGACCTAAAAACATACTTAGACTTTAAATCGAAAGCTTCTCCTTTGGGGGGATTTCTAATACGTCACATAGAACTAAACTCTGCAGAAGGGCTAACTAAACTTTAAAATTTTAGTAGAGGTTGAATTTATACTCGTATCTGACCTAAATTTGACTGTTTTCATACGTTGAACAATTTTCTTTGCAACAACGTTTGTACTGACTTTCAAACCTCAAAAACTTTGAGGCCGGGATGTTTGGAAACTAGACTCTCTGAGATTACATCATTGGCACCAGAAACTGACAAAAACTAGTTACCATCATTAAGATATCAGCCAAACAACACTACCCTAAATTTTGCCCCAATCTAAATCAATTTCGAATCGCGATCTAAACCCTACACGAATACACCCATATGAGCCTTTTTAAACCCTATTCATTATAATATGTTTATTATATAATTAATTACAAATGTTATGAAACCCTAATTATCCATCATAATAATTATTACATGTTTTTAATGATAATTAACTCAAAGGATTATAACTTATACATTAAATCTTCGAATATTGAACACAAAAATCACCAAAGAAAGAACAAAAAAGCTTGAAAAAAAAAATATGCTTCTTCCTTCTTTGATATATTCTGAGGACAATTTAAAAACAACAAGGTGGGAGTTGGGTTTTTGGTATTTATAAGGTTTACAAAAGTCTAGGATATATATATCTTTTACCAATTTTAATTAGAGTAAGATTTGTTTTCCTTTTTTTTCTTCCTTTCTTTTTGGCCGATTTCCCCTTTATATATATATTTTTTATATTTATTTATTTATTTATTAATTACTTAATTATTTGCATTACCTTAAGTTTTTATAAAATAACCTTATGGCTTGTATTGTGTATACCTTTTGGTAAACGCAATTTGCTAGACTTTTAAATAAATAACTTTTCATTTTTATTTTAAACCTATCTTTCCAAAAATAATTATTACTAATATAGAATACTAACAACACTATTCATACCTTACATTACTTACTCATGAAATACGTTTATAATTACTAATATTAACGACAAAACACTAAACGCTTAAATCACAACATCATTTCCTTGTCACCAAAAAGTGCAACCGAATGAATTCAAACCAATCTCACCACCATTCAAATCTCATTGAGATGATCACACTATAGATTGATCCAATTTCTCACATAATCCATAAACACTTATAAACACATCATAATCACATTAACCATTCATTGCAACAGATACATAAAGTCACACTAATAGTTTGACTAAATGCTCAAGTCATGGGTTGACACAGTATCTCCTCTTTAGGAATTCTCGTCCTGAGATTTAACCAACAGTTGCAACTTTATCATTACCAAACAAAAAATCGAGGATACTTATCTTTCAAGTAGTCCTCCCAGACCCATATTAACTCAAAGTTACCCTTTGAATTCCAACTAACTTTCACAAGATATCTTACTGCTAACAACTTTGCATGCCCACAAAAGGGTACGCATAGCAGCATAACCGCTCTAAATGGAAAGAAACATCCAACTACCTGAACCTCGCCCGTCATCGAGGAGACTTGTCAAAAACCTTAAGTTGGGTAACAACGCCATTTACAACCCGGTCTCGCAACACATCAAACAAGAACCGTCTTGAACCCAAGTTATAAGTTATTACAAAGCCCAGTTTTGATAAAATCAGCTCGGACCTTCGAGTTTATTCTAAATAACTTTAACCAAATCACACACAAACACATCTAAGGGCATTGTAATGGTGCTTAAATACACATTACCTTTGACCTTTAAAATGATCTTTAAATGTACAAATTGTACCAAAAATACATTGTATTTGTATGTTTTTCATTTATATTGTGCAGGACGGAGATCCAGAATAAGGACGAAATTCAAGCAAAAACGACAAACGAGACGGAATGGCAAAGCATAGAAAAAGCAAAGTCTCAAAGTCAACAAAAAGTCAACCTGACAAAAGTCAAAGGGTCAAAAATCATAAATCCGAAACCGACGAATGTTAATTGGGCCACCCGTACCCATCAAATGGGCCGTCCAGGGTACCCATTTAACATTATAGGTAACCTTATAAGCTCTTTTTAGGCTTAAAAGGCCCAAGTCCATTTGAATACCCAAACAGGCCAAAACCATTAAAAAGGCCCAATGCCTATAACCGTTAAACCCAAAACCTTTAACCTTAACTGCCATTAGTCCCTAAAGACCGTGAGTGTAATAAAACAACACTCTCTCAAGGAGAATCGTGCCAGTCCAAAAACAATTTACACCAAAGGACGACTCTTGCAATTACAAAATACCAACGTGAGGTCTCCTATACTGTCTAATTACGCAACAAACTTTCACCCTGTTAACCAAAACAAAATTTCCCGCCCAAAACAACCTTTATACTATTTATTTTCCCCAAAAAATTGACTTCCCCAGCACCCAGACAAAAACATCACCCTCCATCTTAAACCCCACTTCACATAATGCCAATTGCCACCTTGGCAATTCTAAACAATACCATTGGCTGCAAATTGATCAAGGGTTATGATCATATGACTTGGGCACAAAGAAATATTGAGGGCTGAGATTGCTTTGGATTTCTACAACAAACACACAACCTTGAACTCTCTCTGTGAAGAGACACATCAAGAAGCTCAAGACTTAGTATAAAATAGGCTAGTGTAGTTTATTAGCTTTTGTCGAATTTTTTTGGTAAGTCCATTTACTTGTATTAACAAAAGTTTGTACCATTTTAAATACTACATTTTTAATCAACTTTTCCTTCTTAATACTTGTTTTATAAATTTTTGCATTGTAATTTTTTTATGGTAATGAAAATTTAAGTTTTCTTTAAAAACTTGTCACTTACTTTATTGTCTTTTAAATACTGTCTATAAGCTCTTGTACAAGCTTTTGAGTGATTAAAAGCTTATATAATCAGCTTATTTTCTTTTCTGTCAAAAAAATCAAAAAAGAAATAAAAAAAATCACAAAAAAGGAAACTGTCAAAGCAAAGGAGCAAGGTTTATTGTGGATGGCCTTGGTTTAGAGCTTCTTGGGAAGCATATAGGTTGGTCTATAAGCTGTTTGAGAGCTTATTTCATTGCCAAAGCTGTGGACTTTTGTAAGTTTCCATTTTTCATATTTTTCTTATTTTACTGTAGCTGTGCTTATTTATTGCTTATTTCTACTTTATCTTGCTTATTATGTTTGTTTATGCTTATTTGTCTCTTTTTGAGTGCTTACATGTCATTTAGTTGAGCTTTTGTTTGAATCTGTCAAGTATTGCCTTTGAATCTGCTTATTTGCTTATTGCTTATTTTAGTGCTTAATCTTGTGATTTTTATGCTTAATATTGCTTAATGATAGTTGCTTGTTATCTGCTTTCCACAAACTTTGCTTAAATTTTTGTTAACCAGCTTGAAATTTTAATTATAAAACTTAAAGGGGTGTTTGGCATAAGGGGTTAAACGGGTCAATTTGTGTAAAAACACTTTGGGTCTCTTGGCAAACTTGTACAACCCTTTTTGAGTTGTTGTTAATCTGTTTTCAAGGGTTTGAAGTCTAAAAGTTTGTTTTTGAGTTTTTTTATAAGTGGCCTTTGAAAATTGTCTTAACAAAACAGTTGTGATTGCTTATTTGGTTAAGGACTTGTTTACCATTTTCAAGAGTCATTTTAGAGTTGTTTTCATGTGTCAAATGTAGTAGAATAGTATTCTTTTGGTTTACTTTTGTTTCGGTCAAAATCTGTCAACTCTCCAAGTCATGTTTTTAAAGTCCAATTTTCATTTTCAAATTTAGGTTAGTAAAAATTGTTTTTAGCTTTTAAATTTTTGAGCATAAGCTCCGTTGGTGTCACACTCCATCTGTTCTAACTTGTTCTTCAATTTTAAGCTTATTTTCTAGCTTGTTTGATAGGCTGCTTAAGCCTATTCTTCTTTTCAGGAAACCAACAAAATCAGCAAGTGCTGAGTATTCCAACACTTTTCACTTCACTTTTTTAGGCCTTATTTGTTTTTCAAAGTCTTTTTCCTTTGCTGATTTAAAAAGCCCTTAGGCCAAGCTTTAAGTCCATATAAGTTGTTAGTCCACAAGGTTCCATCTAGTGCTTAAAATTTAAGCCCAAAGGTTGCCTCTAAGGCTGTTTTGACTGCTAGTTTGTGCCCCTTTGTGCTTATTTGCATTTTTAGTTTTTCTGCTTGTTTCCTTGCTTATTTTAGCTTTAGTTTGCTTATTAGGTGCTAGTGAAGGTTTGTGTTTGCTTATTTACATTTTGCTTGTGCTTATTTGAGCTTAAAATCCTTAACAGTTTAAGCCATTAAGCCTTAGTATAAAAAACAACATTCTGTCAGTTCTTTTTGCTTATTTCAACTTTTTGTAAAAACTCCATTTTTTAAAGTTGGTTATATTTGTTTGTTTTACAAGTTTTTTTTAAAAAAGTAAAAAAAAATATTTTTTGCAAAAAGGGAGGCCAAAGATTCGAACCCTGGACCTCCCCCTTTAACACAAACGTCCCACACACACTCTCTACTACCAAAAGCGCCCTTGGGTCTTTTCTGCCTAAGGTTGCACACACAATTCTTTTAACCTCTTTTGCCCCTTTTAGCTTAATAACCTGTTTCAGCTTATTTCAATAAGCAACTTCCAGCTTTTTTATTTTTCCTAAAATCAGCACACTTTAATCTACTTTTCGTAATTTTTTCAGAATTTTCCAAAATCATTTACTATTTTTAATCATTTTTTCTTTTCAAAACTGTTTTTAATTCATTAAAAATTATTAAAAAGTCAAAAAAATATATATTTTTAAAAAAATTTCTTTTATCATTTAGGACCTAGGAAAATTAATTTTGCATTCGTAGGGTTAATTTTGTAAAATTTAGTTTTTTAAAGAACGGGTTTCAGACTCGGTTCTCGTTTTTAGGTTTTAATCACTTTTAGCTTTCGTTTTTAGGTTTTCTTTAATCGTTTTTGCATTTTAATTGTAGAAATTAGAAAACCAACTCCAAAAATCTTAATCCCATTCAAACGCGCGATCACAAACGTTCTTGATTTTCAATTCGCACCTCGTTGGGAAACGACTCGGGGGATTTTTGATATTGCTTTGGTCAAAAGCAATTGATTTGAATCTCTTGGAATTCTTATTATACTATATTATAATTGAATTATAATCTAACCCTAAAAAGTAGGTTATCAGGCATACTAAGGTCTACAAGAAACCTTATGTACCCAACTTTAACTAAAAACTCCTAATGATCTCTTGCTCAACGAACAAGTGTGGATACTCAGTTTACCTGAAGTCCTAAAGACCTCGCTTCAAGCCCAAATAGACCTTAACTACCACCATTCTGCTACTTTTTAACCTCTTAACTTCACGGTCACTATTCTCAACAGGTTCCTCAACAAAACGAAGAGTTTTGTCAACCTTGATCTCATCTAATGGCACATGCAGACTAGCATCCGCCAGACATTGTTTTTAGGTTTGACACATGAAACGTGTCATGTACTCTACTCAATTCCTCAGGCAATCTCAACTGATAAGCTACAGGACCGACTCTTTCAAGAATCTCAAATGGCCCTACATACCTAGGTGCTAACTTACCCTTTTTCCCAAAGCGAATTACACCTTTCCAAGGCGACACTTTTAGCATAACCCGTTCTCCTACCTCAAACTCTAGCGGTTTGCGCCTATTATCAGCACAGCTCTTTTAACGGTCTCTCACCGCTTTGAGCTTCTCTTTTATCAACATCACTTTATCAGTCGTCTCTTGAACCAACTCAGGTCCAATCAAACTACTTTCCTCAATCTCAACCCATAGAACAGTCGACCTACACTTCCTTCCATACAATGCTTTAAACGGAGCACACTAAATTCTCAACTAATAACTAACACCAAAATCGATAACACATGCCCTCGTTATATCCTTTAAAGTCTAAATCATATGTTCACTTTGTCCATCCGCTTGAGGATGCTAAGCAGTACTCAAATCCAATCGCGTCTCTAACACTTTCTGCAGCGTCTGCCAAAACCACGAGGTAAATCATCCATCTCAATCTGAGTTAATCGTCACTAGAATTTCATTCCTTGCTATTATCTCATCAATATAAATCCTTGCCAACTTCACATCTTGAAATTTTCTTATATAGCTAGAAAATGAGCTAACTTGGTCAGTCAATCGACCATCACCCCAAATCCATATACTCACTACTTGACCTTGGAAATTTAGTAATAAAATTCATGGTGGTTCTATCTCATTTTCACTCAAGTATCTCAGGCTGTTGCAGCAAGCCAAAAGTCTTTGACATTGCAGTCTTCACCTCTTAAACAAGTCCGAAATTTGCTAACATAGATAGCTATATCCTTTTCTACACGTGGCTACCAATACATGTCTCCAAGGTTATAGTACGTCTTATCCGCTCCCAGATGTACCAAGTACCTTGATGCATGAACCTCATTCATTACTACCGTTCTTATCATTCCCTGCTAACATAACTTATATATGATCCATAAAGTACAAACTCTCGTCCTCCTTCTTTTCCATATGTCAATCTAACCCATAAAGCCTTTCTGCGAGTACATTCTCTTTCTTGAACGCCTTACTTTGGGATGCCAATATCATTCCTCTTACTCCATACTGAATGGTCATAGCCATCGCTCGAACACGTCTAGGTTTCACTCGTTCCTTCCTTCTTAACGCATCAATCACCACATTTTCCTTACCTGGATGGTAGCGAATTTCATACTCATACTTACTATACAATTTAATCCATAAAGTACAACCATCATCTGCTCTCTTTTCCATTTGTTGGTCCAGGTCACGCAGCATTTCTGCTGGCGCGTTCTCTACCTTGGACGTCTCCACTTGAAGTACATATCTGTCCTAACACTTAACTGGATAATCAAGGAATTCTTTCTTACTCGTCTTAGTTTCACTCTCCCTTTCTACTCAACGCATCAACCACTACATTCGATTTATCAAAGCGTCACACAAATCATTCTTCAAAGTCTAGAAAGCCTCTTCTCGTTCTGCGCCCCACTCGTACTTCTGATTCCTCTAAGTTAGGGAAGTAAGGGGTTTAAAAATCTTAGAAAAGTTTACGATGAAACGTAGGTAGGTAACCTGCCAATCCTAAGAATAATCATATCTCGGATGGTGTCGTAGGTACTTCCCAATTCTTCACTGCCTCACACTAGTAACCTTAGCATACAACTTCTCCTTCCTCAGTAATTCCAACTCTAACTTCAAATGAACTCCATGCTCCTCTTCTTAACAAACAACACTAGTGCTCCTCATGGAAAATGACTAGGTCGTATGAAACCTTCGTCTTGCAACTCTTGAAGTTGTTCAGATAATTCTTGCATTTCCAAAGGTGCTAGACGATATGGAGACTTCGCGACTGGCGTCGCTCCAGGAACTAAGTCTATGCGGAACTCAACTTGTCATTGCGGTGGTCATTGACAAGTCTTCCGGAAACACGTCAATAAAGTCTCGTACGACGGAAATACCACTCAATTTCGATTCACCTACCTTAGTGTTCATTAAGGTTTTCACGACTCCTTGAGTACGTTCACCATGAACTCGAAGTATCTCATCACTTTCCAACGATATCCTAACCACCTTCTCATGACATACTATCACAAACTTCCTCTTGGACAACCAGTCCATTCCCACAATCACATCAAAGCTTCCATGACTCAACGGTATCAACGAACTCCAAGGGTTACGAACAATCGAATAGGATAACAAACGATTATCGAATCAAATGCTAGAATGCATATAGGAGATTCCACATATGAAAATAGACGTGGATCAAATGACATAATAATCCTTTGAAAGAAAAAGGATACGTATATGTACCGAGTGAACACGCAAACGAAAGAAAATCAACAGACATACCACGACAAAAGAACACATAAAAAAATATCAATACGAAGGACGGAAATTCTCATACCAATTATCGACTTTACTCGAAAGCAAATTAAATAATGTTTTTTATAAAAATCAATTTAAATTAAGAAAGTCACTTTAAGTATAAAAATTATTTTGAATAATAAATAAAATTGTCTTAAATGTAATCTTTATAAAATTCATTCTGGTTGTCATAAAAATCTAGAGATGGTTATCTAATGGTATATCGTACCTTACCACTATGAATCACTTTAAACCTGCTTTTTATAATAAAATAAAATTTATTTAACCACTCAACAATTTTCATATCCTATTAACATAGGCCATTTAAACATATTTTATTTATAAAGATCATTTTAAATACAGTTTTTTTCCTAAACACTAACACAATACTTAAAAAGGGCTTTTATAATTAGACATCAATTATAAAATATGTTACTCAAACAAAGGACACCGTAATACCAAAAGGGATCGTAAAACACCGTATAGACCCTAACACAATTCTATTGTTTGAAAACGAAAGAAAATACTAGGAACCATATACTCAAAATAAAATCAAACGAACTCGTACAAGAAAACTCATGCAAGATGTTATGTACCCAAAAGAAAACGTAAGGTCTTATCCAAAATAACGATCAACAGAGCAAACCTAAAAGCATCGATACTAACACGTCGCCAACGGGTTACGAAAACCAAGGGATATACAAAGAAGGGAGTAATGATCCACACTAATATGTTAGGAACAATTAGTGCTTAAAAGAAACCTTTGATACTCATACGAGTAATCAATGCAATAAAGAACACAAACGCGGCTATATCTGAAAAAGCAGATTCTGAACAACCAATATACATCGAGACGTCGAATAGGAAAATCAGGTATCCTTACTAACAAAGTACGATGAAGGGATGCTAAGCTTAGACTTAGGAAATCCGAACAAACAACCGAGCAAACGAGCAACCTCTATAATAGCAATACTAGGTATCCGCAAATACTAGATAGAAGGGAAACTTACTATCTATACAACTCAACTTAACATATCATCCAATAGGGTAAGAGAATAATTCTCTACCCATACCATCATCCTTATCATGAATACACTATAAAAACGTACATGGATTAAAGAAATGGATGTGCCATATCAATAAAAAAACATATTACACTACCACCTTACATTCAAACACAAATAAATGCAATCATGGTCACAAGTAAACGTGTTTTGATTCCATTATAATTTAGTTGGCCACCATAAAATAATGCCTTCCTTTCACACGTTACTTACTTCCAAGATTACTGTAAGGAATCCCTTACAATTCACTTCATAATTGTAAACACGAAACGAACTAGAATTAGAAAGAGAGTGAGATTGGATATAAGAGAGAGAAACTAGAGAGAGAGTTGAGAGAGAAAAGAGAAAAGATATTATTTTAGAAATGAACAACTTGCTTTTTCTAAAGAAGAAAAAGCATATATACCCCGTCGCGTTAAAATTATGCGCGGATTTTAACTTGCAGTCACCCCCCGGGGCTCGGTTTTGCTTGGGATTAAACCCGAAACATATACAATATTAGATTAACTATCGAGCCCGATTCCCGATACTTTCCTATTACAACATTAACTAATTAAAGACCGAAGCTCCATCGTAGAGTGACCGAACTTCCTTGTTCGACTCAATAAATTGAGGCTAACAATCTCCCCCGAAGTGAGGTCTTGAACACGGGAACGAGCTTCCTTTATTGACTCAATAAAATTAAGGCTAACAATCTCCCTCGAAGTGAGTTCATTGATGACACTCCTTCATGAGATCAGTGAGATTGCTTTTGTCGTTTAAGCTCGAGTGTTCTTGTCTGTTGTCTTCGTTTGTTTAGATGTAACTTGTTCCTTCATGCTTTGTGATCTTGACTTTGAGCCTTTGTCATTGTCTTTATCGTCTATGCCATCTTGCGATCTTATGTCTTTGACCAACATGCTCATACTTTTGCATTATCTTGAAAGCTTCAAATCAGAGTTTGCGGAAGTCTTTGTCTTTAAATCTTGAGCTTTCTAGATAGTATGTCTTCGTAGATTGAGCATTTGAATGGGATTGAGGTTGCCGTTACCACCGTTTGACCTGCAGGTTTACGTTAGTGATAAACGAGAAAATTGATTTAAAAATCAATCGACGTGTCACTCGTTAAAGAGTTTTTGTAACACATCGAGAGTGTCATGTTTTTATCAAAATTCATCAACCGTCAATTCATTTACTGGACCAAATCGATATCCAGTTGTCACAAGTTTGATTCATATAGAATCTCGCAAGTCACCTACCAAGAGCTTGTTTGATGTTCTCAGCATGATTTCCAACTTCCATTGTAATACATTAGTTATCACTCAGATGTTCAGGCAAATATCACAATGGAATATTGCGTAGGACTCTGATAAACATTGTGAACTTGATGATGTTCAACAAGTGTTTGAAATGGAATGTGTCCTAACGAGATTTTTATTGATCTCTTGGCTCTAGACTCGATTAGTGCATTTTGGTTTTAGTACTCGGAGGCTGGAGCATATTGCCACCTATTCAATATCAACGATCTCGGAATGAGATGTCAATAGATAACGTGTGTATCTCCGTGACAAATGAGACAAGTTTCTGTTGAGAGAAACCCGAATGGCTGGGAAGGGGTTTGCAATGCATCTACTGGGTCCATGATGGTCATTTTCATGTCAGCAATCAACTTGTGATTTGATAGCATATGTATTGACCCGGTTTCTGCCTTAAGTTATGTGGAGGGCTTCTTTCTTTAGACCCTTTATCCATACATTTCTTTTTCATTCTTCAACGCCTTCAATGCTTACCAGGACGTCATTACTAACACCTTGTTGTGATTGTTCCAGTGTTAGCTCAATCTTAGTCAGCATTATTCCCATATACATTCATCTTCAATCATACATAAGGACTGCTATTTCTAACTTGGATTATCCTTGGGTAGATCCTCCGGTTCTGGTTGGATCATAGGATTGATTCCTAACCTAACCACCTTATGACTTCAGAATCGTCGTGAAATTAAGATGTTGTTGGGTATAAGATCGAACCATAAAACCTTTTCTTCAGCACATTGAGTCGAATAGATCATATTTTAAATACCATTTTCTCCCCTATTTTAAATAATAATAAACACTTAGTTTTTGAAATACCTGTGCTTAAAATATGTCTTTGAAAAATCTGTGGATAAAATATTATTAGCAATGAATGGTTTGGAACATTTGAAATGTTTTGTGAATACATATGAATTGTCCGTTGTGATGTATCCAAGAACATCAAAACTTTGTTTTTCGTGAAAAACTCCCCCCTCAAAAATAGACCCAATTGAGAAATTGTTGTTTTGAAAACATTATTAGGGTTGGAGGTGAACACATAATTTTGAAAGATTATGAATTGTCCATCGAGAAATTCTTGAACAATTGTGTTCAACTTTTGAAAAACCCGATGTTAGAAGGACTTCTCTCTAACATAAGGTAAGCGCACTAAAACGTAACACTATCCTTTATTCTTGAGCTAAAAACATTGAATGTCTGTAAGAATAGCTCAAGACCCAAGAACGTTAATTTTCTCGTTTGGGAGGAATGAAGTTATAAAACCTTCCTTTATTTGAAGTCGGTTATTACTGATAATTTTGCACATAAGCCATTTAAAATTAGAATGACAATGTTTGAAACCTATTTGAAAACTCCGCTCGAATCTTCATTTAGCACACCCGTGTCAATGTTAATCGACATTTCTAAGCACGTAAATGTTATCGATTCCAAGAGACATGTCGAGAAGATTCTTTTTGGAAATTTTCTATTTTTTAGATTTTGTATTTGTATATATATACCTGTTATCCTTAGCATTGCTATGTGATGGCGGAATAGTAATTCCAACTCTTGTCGTGATGTAGCTGTCTTGACTGCTAGAGGAACAACTTTTGGAACCAGCTTTGAACTTGACGGTTCATTGATGTGGTCGTGAATTCCAAGTTCTGAACGGTTATGAGCAGAAGTCATTTGATGAAGAACGAGGCCTGAACTGATGTGAACAGACGTCATTTCCATGAAGACCGAGGCTTGATCTGTTGCGATCAAACGTCTTTTGAACATTGAGGAACGGGGCCTGAAGTGTTATTTTCAGCAGACACCATTTACGTTTACGACCGAGGGCTGGAACTGTTGTGTTGAAACGTCATTTTGTTGATCATCATATCAAAATTCCTTGAAGCCCTATTTTCTGAGATATCTTTTCTTTTCGCAACCAAACTCTGAGTCCTTCCTCTATAGGATTGAACGATGTACATGTACTTAAAAGAGTTACCCTGCACCTGACATTAAGAGCTTGTTCCTCACATGGTTAAGGGATATCTGCATTTGAATCATTTGGGGGTTCACTTTTCAACCTTTGTTGTGTAGAGGCGAATGTCTTCCTTTGGAACCCATCTAAGACAAATCACTTGAGAATTCTACCAGTTGGTTGACCACCTAAACAAGACTAAGACTTGTTGTTTTCTCATGCACAGTGGTAGTCTTTTTGATTGAAAACCTATTTCCTTTTGGGATCTATCTTTTTGGTTTCGTTGCAACCCTTATTTGCTCTACGGGTTTGTTTCTGTTTGTTGTCTTATTGGATGGTACCTTAGCACGCGAGTTGGACTTCTTTCAGGGAATTTTATTACACAAGCGTCATGATTGCATTAAAGAACACATTTCTGGACATGTCGAGCGAACAAAATTTTAGAGTCAAAAAATCCTAAGGGATCCTAGAGTGTTTATGTGTCTTTTTCTAGCTTCCTCTAGTTAGATGATTTATAAACAATGTCGATTTTGAGCTATATCCTAGAATAGCTTGGTGCAATCAAGTGATGAGGTTTTGTGCCAGGGGCAGATTCTCTTCCTTAGGCAATGATTGTAGTGACTGGTTTTTGTCAAGTCCGTTTTGTTTCACATCAACTTGGAGCAAACCGTGGTTTTTTGAATTCTAGTCTTTCAGACTTAAACGCAGTCCGAGTTTGTCTAACAAACGGATTGTTTTTGCGTGGTTTGTCCAACCAGTTTTTCCCCAACATTGATGCTTTGCAAAACTTAGTATTCACACTATTTTTTCCTGTTATTTTTCCTAACTCATTTTTTAATGCTGCAATTGCAACCCCTTTTTTTCTAATCTGAGCTAGTAATCAACATTTTCATTAGACTTTTTGTTCATATTGTTCCATTAAAGAGTCATTCTGGTTTGGGTCTGAACACGTGTTACTTTTGATAAAATCAAAAGAACTTTGTAAGTTCTGTTTCAAGTGCTCTTTTTCTTTATGTAACTGCTCATTCTCTGCGAGTAATCTAGCCACCTATGTTCCAATTCGAAGTTTTATTGTTTCATTCACATCGATGTCATTTTTTAACCTTGGCTTCCATTACCTTTTTCTTGCAAGAAATTTGACTATGTTCTCTGATTTTAAAACATTGTTTTCCATTTGTAATGTGTAGTTCAAATTGATACAAAGTTGCTTTCGATCCTTAAAAAATCTTTTTGAAAATTTGGCAACGTTCTTTATTGAGACGAAAATTTTCAGATTCAAGAGATTGATTTGATAGTTCAGTTGTCCAGGTTATCAGTTAATGTCGCAGGCCAAGGTGGACATGTCTCATTACATTCGTTCAGCATTCCTGTCAACCTCATCCTTCATTATTGAATTCAGGTTGCTCAGTATGCTGTTGTCCTGTAGCAAAGATATTGATTTCAGCAGTCGTTTGTACCTCAGCCATTGGCTCTTCATTATATATGGGTCTGATATCTGCATCATCAACATGTGCATCATTCCCTGATCTGCTGCTTGTATCCTGCTCTTGTGATTCTGTCCCATTGCTTTCAATGATAACTAAACTAGCATCCAATGCTTTACTCGAATCAACCTTTTCCTCTGTCGTCTGCAACATCTTTCATTCACCCTGCTTCATACGCCATTTGAGCAGCGCTCATTTCCTCATCGACTTTTTTAAACATAATCCATGTTTTGGATCAGTGTATCATGGAATTCTGGAATATCGAGTCGAGTGTATTACTAGAAAGAAGTTTCAGTGTTAATTCCATAATATTCATCATTTAAATAGATCGTGAGTTGATAACATTTGAAACTGTGTCTCGATAACTTTAAAAAGAAGCCATGGATTCCATCTCTGAAATTCTTTGTTGTCAAGTGCTTTTTCTAGTTGATCCACGTTTATGAACTCGTGCCTGTGAAAGTCCTCTAAACTTGACAAAAAAGTGTCGTAATGTGTCGTTTTTTTGAATCCATCCTCGGTTCGAATTCCCTTTAGTCGTTGTTTAAAAGACGCATGAAGGTGTGAATGAAGCGTTAAAAGATACTCATGGCAACTTCTTTTTGATTTGTCTTGATTATTGCATTTGTTGTTCTTCTGACACCGAACACGAAGATAAGGTAGCTTCTTTTCCATTTTTATCGTGATTTAATTGGAAGTTTTTGGATCTTAAGTAGATATGATGTGATTGAAGTTGTGGTCTTGTATGCAATTCACTGTCACGGAATTTACACGCAGTTGATTAAACCGATAAAAGAATTACGGGTTTTTACAAAATCCAAAGAAAATCCGTGAATGATTTGATTCGGACTCAGCGGCCAATGATTTAATTGTCTAAAACAATAATTTTTTTGGCTAGGGTTAAAGTTGTTTGTTTAAAATAAGCCTCACAAGACTGAACGGGCCTAAAATACAGATGGGCCGTGAGCTAAACAAAAACAAGTCTAACACAAATTCCAAAAAACTGAAAAATGTCAATAAATCATAGTAAACGATGGTTTTGGGCCTCGAAAAATCCTTAACCAGCTAAAGGCTGTTATAGCGTGATCCGTCTCGTTTTTCTCTTCGATTTGAGAGGTCACGGGCCTGAAACGGACTTACGGATCAAAAGTTATGGCTGTTTTACTGAAACCCTTTTCTTCACACAAAAAATTCTTAGTAAACCGCTGCCAATTAGTAACTCGCTGTTTGATAACTCGCCGTTTAGCAACTCGCTGTTTAGCAACTCGCTGTTTAGCAACTCGCTGTTTTAGCAACTCGCTGTTTTAGCAACTCGCTGTTTTAGCAACTCGCTGTTTTAGCAACTCGCTGTTTTGGTCAACAAACCGCCATTGACTTTTTCCTTAAATCGTGGATCTTGTCCCCTAGCTAGTCAAACCGCCGGCTAGAGATATAATTATTTAAGCAACTCTCCACCAAGAACACAAGGACGAATTAAGCAATATTCAACCAAATAAGCCTTTTAGCCACGAAATAAGCTATGAATATGCAATACTAAGCGTCTCTAAGAAGATTTAACACACAATAACATGTATATCTTTGTGGATCGTCCAAAAACCAAGCAACTCTCCACGAAGAACATAGAAGAAATTCGAACCTTTAATCTTTGTAATCGAACTTGGAGCTTGTAGATCACATGTCATAGAAACAACATACCTTCCTTAGCATTTATAGCATGAAAAACAACACGATTAACCAACCAAATGAGCTCAATATATGATTTTGAGCCGTGGGGTTTTAGAGCAAAAATAAGCCACGAATTATGAGCTTATTAACCACACAAATTAAACACGAATCCACCCTTTGCTCTGGTACCAATTGTAGGATCCCGTTACACTTCACTTCATATATTTAAACACGAAATCGGAACTAGAAATGAGAAAGAGAGTGAGTTGTTTAGAGAGAGAAACTAGAGAGAGAGTTGAGAGAGAAAAGAGAAAAGATATTATTTTAGAAATGAACAACTTGCTTTTTCTAAAGAAGAAAAAGCATATATACCCCGTCGCGTTAAAATGACGCGCGGGATATTTAACTAGGACCCGGGCTCGGGTTTTGCTTGGGATTAAACCCGAAACATATACAATATTAGATTAACAAACACAAATAAATGCAATCATGGTCACAAGTCTACGTGTGTGATCCCTTTATAATTATGTTGGCCACCATAATTATAAGTGCCTCCTTTCATACGTGTACTTACTTCTAAGATTACCCATTTCAATCATAATTCACATATAAGCGCATATACCACATTGCACATCTTAAAATACTCTAATATAACACACAAAGGATGCTCCATCAAAGAAATACCTACTTATATAAAGATAAAATCAAAACGACATAAAGGAACGAAAGTCTTGCAATAATTCCCAAAATACGAAATATCTGAAAGAACTAATCAATAACAACATGACGAGGTAAAGGACGGGATAAACTTATGCTGGGCCTCGCTTGGGTTTGACTTTGCCTTCACAAGAATCACCTGACTCCGCAGGTCCAGCTCTACTACGCGCATCCGACCAACGATCAACTATCCTATCTCCTTCGGTTCCAAAAGAGGCTCCTCTTATGGATCCTTATAACGCTTAAGTCCAGTTGGGAAAACAGTTCCTCAACGAGACTCCTTATGGGTGAGGAGAAAACATAGCTAAAATACTAAGAAAGTAATACATATCATATCAGATAATGGAAAACAAAATAACTAAATGAAAACTTAACAAACACGAGATAAGTATAAAGCTATGCAAAAATAGAGGGGAAGCATAGCAGTTATAGCATTAAACACTTAAGCCCTAAATGCATCTACATGAAGGACTCCTAGGTTATAGTCTAGGCTCAACCACCTATTTCTCTATAAACAAAGGCTATGATACTCTGTCACACCCCGCCAAGGCGGAAACGCGAGGCGTAAACAAAAATGGATATCATCACAACACATGGTGTCTATATAGAGAATATTAAAATGAAAACTAAAGTAAAGCAAAGACACAAAGTGTCATAACAATACCTAAAACCTAATGATGTCTTTATAAATGTGAAAGAGGTCTCGTTAAAAAATGACATGCAAAACATAATCCAAACAATTCATGCAAACGCATTTATTCAAACAGAAATCATAAAGAAACTCCAAGCATCCTACGGTCTCTTCTAGACACTTCGCTCTATCTTAGCACCATTAAGCTCACCTGAAAATGATGCTTAAAACATCAACATAAAGTTGAGCGAGAATCATAGGTTTACGACATACAACATTATCCCGAAATAAACTTTTAATTAGCTGCTGCAATTACCAAAACAATTCATGACACCAATTAACCACAACGGGACGGAACGTGCCCACGATCCACAATCATACCAAATTCATATGTGCGCTACATGGCCTCATATTAGCTCACGCAGTCTTATCACCGTTAAACCTCATTTTGCATATTGGGATCCACAATACCAAACATATCAGATCATAACACAACGGGACGGAACGTGCCCACGATCCAATACACATAACTACAACAAGCTTAAAATCATTTTAACACGACAACAAGACAAGCATCATTCTCACCCCAAAACATGATGAGAAAAAGGAGCTATGAAACTCACCTTTGCTTAGCTTTCCAAAAGATTCCAACAAAAAGCTTTACAAACAACTAGCACAAATCTAAACAACAAAATAACTCGTGTTACACGCTACTAAGCCAAAAGCTTAATGCACATGTAACAATCATATGATAGATGTATAAGGTGTTCTATTAACCCTATGGGTCACCCCGACACCATATCCAACTTTAACCACTTCGTTAACAAGTTTCACTAGTTAGTCACAATTTGTTTAAAACTGCAGAATTTTAATGTGACTTAACGTACTCAAAACCTCTACTTACTGACCTCCATAATTCATACCAAAAATCACCTATGTTCATTTATGAGTATATTAACTACCTCATGATTCCCAAAAGCCCTTTTTTTTTGAAAAACCCATGCCACAAGTACTCCTAAGAAAATCAAACTTCAAAACAGTCCCAATTCGGATCTGTTTGCACACTAAAAAGTTTGGACCTAAAAACCATACTTAGACTTTAAATCGAAAGCTCTCCTTTGGGGGATTTCTAATAGACACATAGAACTAAACTCTTGTATAAGGTCTAATCTAAATTCGAATTTTAAGTGTGGGTTTATACCTCGTAATCTGACCTAAATCTGACTCGTATTCACTGCTTTGACAACTTTTCTTGCAACCAACGTTTGACTGACTTCCCGAGCTCAAAAACTTTCGAGGCCGATATTACTGAAAACTAGACCTCTAACACCATCATAGCACCGAAACTTGAACAAAAAGCAATTGGGAATTAAAGATTCTTGATAATGTTTGATCTAATAAAATAAGAGGGACAAATCAACATAATGAAGATTTCTATCTACAAAACTGGAAATTGTAGAAGATAATGGTCAATAGATATGAATATCTGGATTATATTCAAAGTGATATTAGTTTCCCTTATAATATTAAATGTGTTGGACCTAGGAAGTTGAAATACTATTGAAAAGGATTAATAAGGTATTTAATATGATAGATAGTACAAGGTTTATTAGGAAACATTAAATGCATTAATTATAATACTTAGGAAGTATTAAATGTGTTGTAACCTACAAAGACTCTTGACTATAAAAGAGAGGTCCGTAGAGTGTATGAGAAAACAAATCAATCTCTACACGAATCATCATACAGCACGTTTTTCCTCATATTAGTTACGAGCTACAAGTTGTAAACCTTAACTATTCCGGAGTAACGCATAATCAATATATTGAGGTAGAAAATGTTTTGGATAATTGTTTATTATCTTTTAAGTATGGGGGGATCAAACCTAGTTTCTGCATAGTTTTGTGATATGCCCAATCAAATTTCTACCATAGTTGTCTTGGATTTATCCAATACAACTAAACCTTATATCAGCTAAGGAGTTAAAGATCTTTCAGAGGCAACGGATCAACAAGTGGTGATCAAGCCGTGGTTGGGAAGCTTTGAATCAAAGGAACATATTTTTCTACATACAAGTTTTGTTTGTCGAAGAAGAGGATGGACCTGACAGCTCAAGTTCTTCAAATCGTAATTCTAAAGAACATACTTGTGCTAAACTGAATGTGAGCAGATCATATGCACAACCTTAAAAAATTATATGATACTCCAAAGTGACAGCTGGTTGATGCTAGTATAGAGAGAATTCAATGCCTATACTCAAGATCTTTAAAAAAAAGGTAGAAGAGGCACAACTAGTTTTGCTCATCAGAAGAAATCAACTTTGGTACATGATGAAAAGAATTAGTATTTAGGAAAATTGATTTAGATACAAAACTGATGTACTCAGCATACCATAAAAAACTATTAGCCAGAAGCTGTACAAAAAAAAAAAAGAATTAAAAAAAAAACCAAATTAGAATCATTTGAAAACTTCTCTAAAAGTCTTAATACACTGCTTTAATCAGTTCATTGAGTGCTAATGATAAGCCTTGTTATTGGTCTGAATGGAGGCAATAGTAGTCAAAGTAGATGAAACAATTACAGTGTGTCTAAAGTATGAGAAACAAGTCATTTCCCATGAAAACTAGTCAAAACATAAAGTGAAATGCCCTAAAAGTAAAACTATGTTAGGATGAGTGAACCCATCATTGAGGGATTGAAGGAATCTTAGACAGTGAAGGATGAATGAGATTGTGGTCAAACCTAAGGAAGCTACAAAAATAGTCAAACCTAGCTTTGAAAAGATTAAATCTGTTAATGCTAGGAATGAAACTGTTAGGCAAGCAGAAAACCCTAGGAAAACAATAAGAGTCCTAGAGGAAATAAAAGAAACTGGAATGGTAGTGTTGTTCACGCTGCACTAAAATCGCTAAACACACAAAGAGGAAAGATTAATCTGAATCAAAAAACATAGTTAAACAGTGTGGACCAACTCAAAGTAGGTGTGTGAATCACCAGAACTTTGGTAGATTTACCTCACCCCAATCAAAAAGTAAGAACATAGTTCCACAAGCAGTGACTAACGAAGCGTCAGGCCAAGCATTCACTTAATACATGCCAAATCCAGGTAGTATTAGGTGTGTGCTTAGTCTAGAAAAACAATGAATGGAGGTTTGGCTATGCCAATGAAACATACTATTATTATATAACGCATATTCAACTGGTTATAAAGACCCTTTAACAAGAAAACAGCAAACACGAGAGAATTTTGCTACAAAAAGAGTAAAACTATTAAGCATAAAAGGTTATACCCTGCTAGGCCAAATGCAGAGGTTAATACTGTTAAGGCTTCAGCTAGCTGGGTTTGGAAACCAAAACATGAAGACTTAGACCATGTTTCCAAATCAAATAGTGCATCAAAGACCCTTAACAGAGATATGCTTAGTGTTGAGGCAACTTAGGAGATTTAGTCTAGTACTGGCTTGGATTTCAAAAGAACTAATCTTATTATCCAGTGACAGGAAATTCATAAAGGAAGTGATTTATGATTGTTGGGGTGTGTATTTTTTTTCCTTTGTTGGACTAACTTTTAGCAGGGAAAAGAGAGCAAACAAACGTTCTTAAGATGGAAAAGATAGTTGGTGTCATTCATATTGTTGCTGCTATATGTTTTGAGATATTCAAGAAAACCTAGGAGGTTGTTTTCACACACTTCTAACACCAGGAATGTTTCAAGAAACTCAAGGAGGATTAAGAAGAAGGTTTAGTAATTTTAAATCCCACGAGCAGGGTTAAAGAGTGGTATGTCCATATAGGTTTGTGTGTATTTGAGACAGTCAACAGCTAGGTTATAGTATACCTACTTTGGATTGGATTTGCAAAGAGTAAACGATGGGACTGCTACATGTTTATAAAAATAGAGGGCGTTAATCAGCAAGGGCAAACTTTGAAAGGTTTATGTCAATGGTATGCTGATTTATGTAAATTAGTACGTACTAGAATCATTAAAATAGTTAGTTGTCTTACGTAGTACTAGAGCTAGTAGCAGGAGGACTATAGTACATGTTAGGCGTGGGGTTTTAAAGGCAGGTTAGGTTTGTGGATTGTTTGTCGTGCGTGTAGAAAGTATGTGTGGTGACAAAGAAGCATTGGTTAACAGTTCATGGTGGGATTTGCATCTGTCAAGGTAGAAGTTTGTAGTTGGATGTGAATATAGGTTGGCACGCTGGTGATATTAACAGCAAATTCAATTGTTAAAGGTTATTGTGATAATGAGCAGCGTCTTAAGTCCTTTACGAAACCCGAATCCGCTGATGCGATTTTGTTTTTATATGATGTAAGGGTTTTACAACAGGTATTTGAAGTTTTGACTCAATGTTTTAGATGCTAGCTATAGTGGATGATGGAATCTTTGGTAGATTGCTTGGGATAAAAGCAACTATGTGTTGTTAGCATTGACATGGTTGTCCTGGTAGTAGGGGTTTAATGCTCGATCTTATCACAGTTTAAGTACTTGCCTGGAGGTTCACTTAGATACATGGAGCTCATGATAGGAGTTAATACTACGCCAGCAGAGTTGGAGATCTCAGCAGGAAGCACACAAAGATTCCTGTTTCGAGGATTAAAACTGCTGTGTATTTAAGTAGTTTGTGCTCTATTATTGGGTTCGAATATAAATTAATGTTGTTACATAATGATACTTTGTTCGAATACAGGTTAGTACTGATAAGATTTTGAGTGAGAGCATGTACTTATTGTGATCATTGTTTACAGGGACTGCCAATTATTAAAGGCTGCCAAGATAATATGAACGAAAATTTTAGTACTGCTAGCACTATGTACGTGAGTACCAATAGACGTTTTAGTAATAGCTATTTATGTTGCTCGGTTATTGGAAGATTGAGGGTGTGTATTTTGATGTGAATATGTATTGTATATGAAAGTGCAAACTGGTGTCGCGAATCTCAAATGAAAAACAAATGAAAGAGGATGAGATATTTAATAGATTGTGATTTTATGGTATATTGGAGTTCTGCTAAGAGTTAAGCATTAACATTGTTTGAGGGGATGAACACAAGGAATTTAATATTGCTAGTCCTATCACGCTCAAGAAAGTTTCTGCTCGCACAAATTATCGGAGTTAATACTGTCAAGGTTGTCTTACTATCAATATAATCAAAAAAAAATGTGACAGATTTAAAACAGTTTAGCAACATAAAAAAGTGTCACTAAAGCTTTAGGAGAAGGAGAACCAGATTTGTGACACATTAGCGACAACTTAGTAACACTAAAAAGTGTCGCTAATAGCTTGGGAGGTAGGAGAATGCGTTGTAGTAACAGATTAGTGACAACTTTGTAACAAATTAGCAACAGATCAGCGACAGTTAAATTGTCACTAACAGAATGGGTGGAAGGAGTACTTCAATCTGTGACAGTTTAGCGACAGTATAAAGCGTCACTGAACCAGTTTAGTGACAGATTGGTGACGGTTTTATGACAGAAAAAGGTGTTGCTAACTGGTAATTACTTAGTACTGCTTTTAAAATAGTTAGTATTGCTCCTTTTATTTTTAGTACTGCTCAATGAAATTTCTAGTACTGCTTCCCATATGCTTGTAAGCTGCATAGAGACGAATACCTTTGGGGATTCAGACACAGAAGGTTTAGCTTTCGTGTGGTAGGGTTCATATTAGTTGATTTGAAAGGAGTATAAGGAAGTATCGCGAGTAAGGATGGGTTGTACTTTTGTGGATATTAGCTGAGAAAAACGTATATGGAATGTCTGTTTAAGTGTGTGAACGTGGCCAGATGATAGTTTAAAGAAAATTGTAGGCTGTGACATAGGATGTTACATATTGTTAATGAAGAATTCAAGATTGGGCAGGGATTATGTTTAAACAACTTTAGGCCTGAATCTGTATTAATAGTTGTCAACATGGGTTGCGTGTGTATTGCGCAGTGGTCTCGTAGGAATAGGAAACCATAAATTACAATTGGGCCGAATGATATACAAGTGTGTAAATGGGCCAGATTGGGCCATGGGATTTTATTAATGTTATTCGTACAATGGTACTACTGTTTGGGCTCAAATAAATTAGTGTTGTGGGTGCTTAAGGTGTTAATACTGTTTGAAGTAAGTTTGTACTGTCAAAGAAAAATTTGTACTGCTTACTATGTCCGAAGAGTTTATACTGCTAGAGTTGTCCGATAAAGTAGTTTGTACTGCTAGCATTGTGTGATATCAAATAAAACATACAGTTTGGTTCTCGGATAGTTTGTTCTTAGCTTGATTTATGAATAGTGGTTTTGAGAATTGGCAAGCTACAGAGGTATAGGGAGAAGTTTAGGTGTTGGTTTATATGTTCAACACAACAAATGGTAATGAATTCACCATGGTCTTACCGACACTAAAATTGGCTAATCCAGTGCAAACGCATCTGGGTTAAGAATTCCTCAAAACCGTTGATAGCTGATAGTTATGCTAAAGAAACTATATGAGTTCTCACACACCATGCCTTCACAGTTAAGTGTGTGGCTAGTCCAAAGCATACGGCTCTGTAAAGACTTCTCAGAGATCCGTTGATTGGCTGATATGTTTGCCCAAAACAATGTTATCAATTCACCATGTTTTATTACAAAGGATTGGCTATTCCGGGGCAAAACGGCAAAAACCGGTAAAGAATCATCAAATCTGTTTATGGTTGGTAGTTTGCCAAAAACTATACATTTTTGTGATTCACTTCCAAGTGATGAGATAGGTTTTTTTGAACGTATGAATTGATGATTCTTTGTACCAATTTTCTTACCATGGTTCGTGATTTAGAGAATTTAAAGACCTCTCATCTACTGAAGAAAGATTTTTTGCAGATGTATCCAAAGGAGGATTAAACTGAATAAATTGTTACTACTACTACACCAACTTAGCTGCTGAAGCACAACAAAGGAGTAAAAGAGCAGAAGATGACAAGAGAAGAGTTTGGTATACAGTCCTCTCCTGTGTTTTTATGGAGCTTACAGTGAAAGAACACATTTATGATTAAAACAAGTGAATACAAGTTAGTAGGGGAGGAAGGTTGGGAATCTTTCATTACAAGAAACTTGTATGATATAAACAAATGAAATATCAATTTTAGGGAGGATTGTTGGGGATTAAGATTCCTGGAATAATGTTTGAACTATGAAACAAGAGGGACTAAATCAACATAATGAAGATTCTACAAAAGATGGAAGATTGTAGAAGATATGGTCAAAGATATGAATATCAAGATTGATATTCAAATGATTTAGTTTCCTTATAATATTGAATGTGTTGACTAGGAAGGTTGAATACTTTCTTGAAATTAATTAATAAGTATTAAAAATGATGAGTAAGGTTAACAAGGTTTATATTAGGAAAGCATTAAATGCATTAATGAATAATACTTAGGACAGTGATTAAGTTGTTGTAACCTACTAGACTCCTTGTACCATACAAGGTAAGGTCCTAGGGTGTAGAGAAAACATATCAATCTCTACACAAACATCATACACACGTTTTTCTCATAGTTAGTTATAGCTTCAAGGTTGTAAACCTTGTTACTATTCAAAGTAATCGTATTCAATATATTGAGGCTGAATGTTTGGTTAATTGTTTATTTACTCGTCTTAGTAACACAGACCTTAGTTTTCCGCATAATTATATTGTGATATATCTGACCCCAATCAAAGAGTTCTCTACCTAGTTTCTTGGAGATTTACCAATACAACTAAACTTATTATCACTAAGGATTAAAGATCTATCCAGAAGCGGGGATCAACAAACAGCTATTACATCATCGAGATATAAGCCAAGATCACATACAACCCTAATTGTCTGCCCAATCTAAATCAAATCTAATCTAAACCCTAACAATACACCCATAAAATATCCAAATTAAACCCAAATCATTATAACATGTTTATTAATATCATTAATTACAATGGTAATGAAACCTAGTTATCCAATCATAATCATTTTTTAATGTTTTATTAATGATAAATTAACGCAAAGGGATTATATGGTTTTTTATTTAGTTATTAATGTATCTTAATTATTTTGCATTACCTTAATTTTTATAAAAACCTAAAGCTTATTTGAGTATACCTTTTGTGTAAAAAAACGCAATTACACTAACTTTTTAAAATAAATAACTTTTCATTTTTAATTTAAACCTAAACTTTCCAAAATAGAAATTCACATTTCATTCTTATGTCTAACTACTAACACCAATCCTTTACCATAACATTACTAACAATTAAATACGTATACATAATAATACGTTACACATAAGTCACTAAAGGACGCTTAAATAACAAAATCATTATCTTGTCACCAAAAGTGAGACATAAAGAATTCAACCAATCTCAATGTGAGATGACTTACACTCAATAGATCTTTGACTACTACTTCTCACATAATCCACATAAACATATAAACACAAAATATTCACATAACCGTATCATATGCAACTAGAATACTAAGTCAACACGGAATAGTTTGACTAACCTGCTCAAGTCATGGTTGTCACAAATTCGCTATCGAATTTGCTCGCCATTAGAGAATTTACTAAATCACCCATTTAACATCGACTTATTGCCATAGAATTTGGCAGTTTCGACGTCATAATTAGTATGGATTAGTTAGCGAGATACCAGGCCGTCATTGTTTGTGACGGAAAGATCGTTCGTGTTCCATTCGGAAATGAAACGTTGATTATTCGTAGTAACAAAGAAACCGTGCAAACGAGTCTCGATTGAACACCATCTCGTGCACTAAAACACAAAAGTACATGCTAAAAGGATGTCATGTCGTTTTGGCACATGTTACTACAGGGGAGACTAAGGACATGTCGAAGGAGAAATGACTTGAAGATGTACCGACAATTCGAGATTTTCTTGAAGTATTTCCAAAGGACTTGCAGGGTCTTCCTACGACTCGACAAGTGGAAATTTTAGATCAATCTGGTACCTGGTGTTGCATCTGTAGCACGGGCGCCTTATCCAAAATGAAAAAGTTGTCGGAGCAACTGCAGGAACCACCCGACAAAGGCTTTATAAAACCCAGTTCCTCACCTTGAGGAGCTCTAGTCTTGTTTGTCAAGAAGAAGGATGGATCATTTAGAATGTGCATCTACTATCGGGAACTGAACAAGCTGACGGTGAAGAATCGTTATCTACTCCCAAGGATCGATGATTTGTTTGATCAACTACGAGGATCCAATGTTTATTCTAAGATAGACATGCGATTAGGTTATCACCAGCTTCATGTACAGGAAGAGGATATTCAAAAAAAATGAGAGCATTCAGAACTCGTATAGGTCCAGTACGAGTTCCAAGTTTATGGCCATTTGTTTGACGAACGCACCAGAGAATTTATAGATCTCATGAAATAGTGTGCAAACCATACTTGGATAATTAGGTATCGCTTATTGGACGAGGTAATATTAATTTTTCAAGGAACAAGAAGGAACACGAAGAACATCTTAAGGAATTTATGAAATGCTTAGAAAGAGGAATTGAGTTATCCAAATTTTCTAAGGTGTAAATCTTTGAGATTTCCAAAAGTACAGTTCCTTGGAGTCCACGTGATTTATAGTCAAGGCATATCACGTGACCTCGCTACAAGATCAAATTCATAATAAAGATGGGGCATCTCTCCTAAAACACCAACGTAGATTCCGTCAATTTTTAAGTCTTGCGGGTAGTTCCGAAATTCATCAAGATCTCGCAAGTCGTGTGCCAGCTTACTCAGAAGAGGATTAAGCTTCAATTGGGGAGATAAGAAGGAAACGTGGCCTTTCTAGTTATTTAAAGCAGAAGTTGTGCGATCGCCAATTCTGGCTTACACGGAAGGAGAACAATGATTTCGTAGTCTATTACGATGCCGTCATCCTAGAGAATTGGGTGTTGTATTTAATGCACACAGAGAGAAATCATTTCTAATGCATCACACCAAGTAGAAATTCATGAGAAAAACAATATGCACGTCATGAGATTGAAACTTAATCGTAATGTTTGCTCGATAAGATTTTAGAGGCACTACTTGTAACGAAACCATTGTACGATGTATCGCTAAAACAGAGTTTGCAAAACATTCCTTAATCAAAAAAAAGTTGAACCTGTAAGCAACGTCGTTTGGTTAGAGTTAGCTTAGTGATACGGATAGTGAATTCGTTAACAACCCGAGAGAAACAAATGTTGTTGCTAGACATTGGGCGGGAAGGAGGCGAATCTTAAACTATTAAGAGTTACGAAACCATAGTTATGACTATTGCTTGATCTTCCTAACAAAAACTGATGATCAGACCAGAAGCAGACGAAAACCAGAGAACATCAAGAACAAAGATGTTGGGGCTATGTTGATTGAAAATTCTAAGGATCCAGGGAAACTTAGAACGGATAAGTTGGAACCCTGTGCGGATGGAACTCTATGCCTAAATGGCAGGAGTTGGTTGCCATGTTATGGTAATTTAAGGATTGTGATCATGCACGATTCCCACAAATCCAAATACTCTATCCATCCGGTTTGAAAAAAAATGGTTCGGGACATGAAAAGTCTATATTAGTGGCCCAATATGAAGGCCGACATCGCCACCTATGTTAGCAAATGTTTTGACATGTGCTAGGGTCAAGGCTGAACACCAAAAACCATTGGGTTTGTTGGTGCAATCTAAGATACCTCAATGGAAGTGGGACAATATCATAATGGATTTTGTCACGAAGCTTCCTAAGTCGTCACAAGGTTGTGACACCATTTGGATGATTGTTGACCGACTTACTAAGTCTGCCATCTTATTACCAATGAGGGAAACTAATCCCATTGAGTAACTGGTGAGAATGTACCTAAAGGAGGTTGTCACGAGGCATGGAATGCCCATCTCGATTATTTATGATCGCGACCCTAGGTTCACAATAAATTTCTGGAGGTCACTTCAGAAGGCTTTGGGTACTAGTCTGGATATGAGTACTATGGCGTATCTGCCATCCACAAACTGACGGTCAAAAGGCGAAGAGGACTATTCAACCTCGAGAGATAAATCTGCGTGCATGGTGAGTGTTCGACTTTGGAAAGGGGTTGGTTAACCAGTTTGCCATCTTAGTCAGTGTCTCATATAACAATAGCTATGACGCTAGCATCAAGGCTGCACCATTTGAAGCACTTTACAGTCGAAAGTGTCGTTCACCTGTGTGTTGGGCCGAGGTTGGAGAAGTTCAACTCACCGGTCCAGAAATAGTTCAAGAGACGACCGAGAAGACCGTCTAGATCAAGCAAAGAATACAAGCCACACGTGATAAGCAAAAGAGTTACGCCGATTTAAAGCGTAAGCCAAAGGAATTTCAAGTTGGGGATAGTGTTATGCTTATAGAGGTTACGGCCCTTGGAAATGGGTCATATGTACGTTTGGCGAAACAGGGAATCTAAACCCTGAGTAATGTCGGGACCATCCAAGGTGATGGAAAAGGTTGGATCCATAGCTTAAAAGCTTGAGTTTCCTCAAGAGTTGAGCAAGGTTCACAATGCATTTCATGTATCCAACTTGAAAAAATGCCATGCAAACGAACCATTAGCCGTTCCATTGGATGGACTTCATATTAATGAAAAGCTTCATCTTGTTAAAGAACCAGTAGTAATCATGTATCGTGACATTAAACGATCGAAATCAAAGCCGTATCCTCAATTGTTCAAGTGTTCTATTGGAACTCCTAGGTAGGCCCTGAGTATTGTTACATGGGAGACCGCGAGGGATGCAAGTTTCGAAAGAACGATCCAACATCTCTCACAAACTGCACCTAACGGTTGTCAGTGGCCCGCGTCTGTAATCCGTTGAGACAAGGTGCTCAGTTTAACGGGGGAAGACTATATACACCATCAATGTTGTTAGGTCAGTTTAAGAATTCAAGGAAGAAATTCACTAATTATATTTAAGGTAGTGTACGCATTTGCTTTTAAAAACGAATCGTTAATTTAGATCGCGTAAGCTAAAAATTAATCATTAATGTAAACGACCATCAACAATTAAAATTTTTTACATCAGAAAAAGTGTTAAGTAATTATTTGGAGGATAATTATTAACTTTGCACATTTTATTTTTATTCGGTTACGTAAAGGTGTTTACGTTTCGCATAGAAATACGTGTAAGCATTTCCCGAACCACCAAAACTTTTCTATTCGCTCAAATAAATACCCACAATTATACCAAACTCAAAATTTACATAAAATATCACAAAATATATGTCTATTGGCTGATATGAGGAAGGATAGATACAATATAAGATATATCGTAGGCTAAACTTCCTTTCTGTCTTTTTTTTTATTCATGTGAGATAAGCATCCATTTAGAGGGAACCAAAGAGACTCATATCATCCAAGCTTGACCAACTATCTCTAGAAATACCTCGCCCTAGTCTAGCATAGTCTTGTGCATGAATGCTATCCAACTGATCTCAAGCTAGGTCCTTGATGTAGATTTCCTTAGCAGTGTAAGAGTTAAACACATATAGAGAACACACCCTTATTTCTTAGGTGAGAATATCACACATATCCTCATCCACTTTTGTTCTCGTCTATAGCCGACGGGCCGCAAATCCAACACCCTAACACCACTCCATACAAAATTTAATTGTGCAACATTATACTCAAGTGAGTTTCCTACATCATATCTAGAGGATAACTATGAGTTTTTAGAAGGTTTGGTTTAAGGTTTACAAATGTTAAAGAAAGGTTTAAGATTAGGGTTTTGTGAAAATATAGGATTTCAGGGTTGTTGAAAGCAATGGTATGTGGTTTGTGCTAATCAAGGTTAGATCTTGTTGTTCATCACATACACATATTAAGATTACTCTAAAAACCTCAAAATCTCTTTACCATTTTTGGTGATTGTTATGGTGTATAGAATGATTATATAGTAATCACCAACTAGGAAGAAGTTTGAGCTTGTAAAATGGATTTTTACACTTGTTTAGGTTTTTGGTTTAACTTTTACATATGATAGATGATGTTGAGTATCGATGATTATAATGGAAGTACAAGTATTGTACATGTGTGGTTTATATATGACAAGTATGATATAAACAAGTAGATAACATTACACGTATAACCTTATATAAAGTTATGGACAAATTGTATTTCTAGAACATATGGACTTGTAAATTCTTGGACAATCTTTGGACGAATAAAGGACTAAGGACCCAATCATTGGCAAGATTACATGGATACATATGGTTGTAAAGGACTTGTAACAAAGTGGATAAACTAGAAAGTTACAAAACCAAGTTAAAACATATTTTTAACAAAATAATCAAAGGGTCTGATCAAAATTCAATTTTTAACATATTTATTTTATAATTTATAAAATACTACATGTCCCAAGGATCGTGGGCATGTAGAGAACTCGAAAAACGGATTTATAACGAAGGAGATACGACATTTACAAGTTACGCGACAATAAATGCGTTTATAAAAGAAATTTTATAAAAGTTACTGTTCATCTCAGATATGAATATTTTGAAAACATCATTAATTAGATAGAACTTTTAATTACGAAGACGTGCTCGAAAGAATCACTAAAATCGGATCTAAAACGAATAAGATACGACATTTACGGGTTTTACGTTAATTAAAGTTATAAAAATAAGTTTATAACTGTCATGAACAGTAAAAACCACTGTTCACCAAGGGATCCAAAATATTAAAATTTAATATTTTGATACATCGACTTAATACGAAAGCGTAGACGTAAGAAACATCCTAAACGGGCTTAAAATGAGAAAGTTACACACTATTTTATACTTGTGCACTATTTCCTGACATGAATAGTGTTGGTTCGTTTTTAATATAAATTTTTGCGAAACATTTTTAGAATCATTTATATAATATTTATACATGTCCTAAACTTTATAAATATTATTTTACAAAGACAATTGAATTATTTATTCGATTATACGAGTACAAACACACGGTTAATATTTATCAAATGCAATTTAAATATTATTTCACAAACTCAATTAGATGGTGATGTAGCTATATAGAATTATATATGGTAGTAGTTATTCAAAGTACTTAGTACTCATACAACGAGACCTATAATTACTTAGGTTACATTCGGGCGTATTTGCGACGCATTTTTCACGCATTTGATTTACGTTGTTAACTCATCCACTCGAGGTGAACTTCCATAAGCAACGTTTAACTTTTAAATGATTTAATAAAGTTTTGGGTGAGAACATCCCTGTTTTATAATTGGACGCAAGTGAACATTTCATATTTAAACTGATTACGTGTTTGCCTAAGTAGCGATAACCCAATGTGCCCACTATCATGAACTGTAAATCACTTAGAGGGTGAGCGCGAATGTTATAAATAGATCTATTTGGGGGTGACGCCCCCGTTCGGGTGATTAGCTATCACTGGTGTCGAAACTACCGAGCCAACGAACGTATACCATGTCGGATTTGGGATGTTCTGGGTTAGAACATCATCATGGGCAATGTAGGCAATTTATATTGCAATTCATTTATGTCGAGCTTCAGTGTCATGAGCTTAGGGAAACGTAATTACATTTTTTGTGATGTTTTACATTTCTAATGTATTGTCCGGGGAAATCGGTGCGGCCTACCACTTATATAGTCACAAACCTATGAATTCACCAACATTATTATTGACGTTTTAAAGCATGTTTTTCTCAAGAGATCAATAAGGCATGAGATGCAAAGGATACATTGGTGGTCGTTATTTTGGAAGTCACATACGTAAAGATTTGGTTGCATTACATATTTAGGGAAAACGTGTGTTTTCGAACTAGAATCTTTGTATAATTTAACAATGAACAAGTAAAGCTTTTTCGGGCTTTTTGTAACGAAACAATATGCTAAATCCAATGTTTCTGGATTTTATAAACGAAATACCCTTTTTTTTTTTTTTAAGGTCGTTCTTATATATCTTGTGCTATTCATCTATGAAGTAACGCTCCCAAACCCATATTCCGCTGCGACCCATTTTTGGGGTGTTATAATTTTCATTTTGATCGTTGTAAAACGAGTTTCGGGTTTTAAAAGTTGTAAACGCACCATTGATTTGTTCGTGTATGATTCGGGATGTTGTTTTATTGATGAATTATAAGTGTAAAGTTCGTTAGTGGATTAGTACATAAGGTTTAAAAGTAGTTGTAGTTTGTTCGGGTAATGTTTTGTTTAAATATCAAAAAGGGCAGTAGCAGCCTCTTTCTTTCTTTCTTTTTTGATTGTCGTAGGATAGCAATGCAGCATATATCTTACCTTTCATTTTTCTATCATATCTTATCTTTGTTTCCTTTTCTTTTCGGTAGAATAGATAGGTTAGATATTAGGAGTAAGATAGATTTCTTTAATGTAGTATTAATTTTGAGCTTATGTAATGGTTAATTTTGAAGTACGATTTTCGGATGGTTTTCGATGGTTGATGTTTTAGCTTAGTTATTCGGTTGATTGCTATTTCGAGCATTACATAAAGTTTCATAGATTTCGGCTTAATTGTTCTATTAAAATAGGCGGTGGGGGGGGGTGGGTCAAGAGCTTATAAGGATTTCTGTAATACTAGGAGTAGCTTCGTCTTATTATTTCTAGTTTACCTATTGTTGCCTTATTGTTTGATGAAAACGGTTCAACTCATGAGGCGAGGAGCTTACAAATTGTTTAAGCTACCTTATTTTCTAAGTTTAAAGCTTACTTAGATTTTACTAGTTTATTAGAGAATAAAGTTTAAAAACTTTATAATATATTAATTAAACAAAGTTTAAATAAGAAATACACTTAGCATTAAGTCTAGTTTATATAATCGGGTGGTTTTGTTCTAATCGGTTTCGTCATTCGGGTTCTACTTTCTTTCCCTTTTTCCTTAATTAGTAGTTTTAGTTTATTTAGCTTAATATGCTCTTTATTATTGTTATGCTTATTATTGTTAGCTTAGTTGCCATGTTTAGCGAGTAGATTTTTATATTTGGTGAATAGTGAATTAAGTGTGAAATTTAAATAAGTGATTAATGATTAATAATTTGTAAAAGTTATTTAGTTTAGTGTTTTATTTAGTCCAACGGGCAAAAGTCGTAAGATTAAGTAGGCATTAAATTAGTAATTAATTTCTCGATAAAAAGTCATTTTCAATATTAAGCCAACGTTTTGAGAAATCGATTTATGAGACGGAAATTAGTTCATCATTAAGATCGAAAATTTCACACTTAAGAATCTATTCACTTTTACTTGACAAACATATTTTTCTTTATATATCTTTCATCTTATTAGCTTGCTTGTTATTTAGTATAATCTAGTTTTTCAATTTAATTAGTTTTAAAACAAAATAAAAAATATTTGATATTCGAGCATCAAACAAAACGCTTTCGTGAATTTCAAATTCATCTCTCGTTGGGACACGACATCCGGGAGATAAAATATTGTTTGTCCTCAAGCAATTTTTATATCAAACGGGATACTCTCTATATTATTACTATTTGGTATTATTATTTAGTTATATATATTATATATATATACTATATATTAATTATCGAATCAGCCAACAATGCTAAAAACAGCCTACAAGGAACACTTTTGAGGCTTAAAAATAAGCTCGCAAACTAAGACTAAATGTAAAACCTAGCCGAGACAGATTAAGATTACCTATTAAACTACTTGTAAACCAATTTTTATAACTTAAATCCTAAATTTACTATCTGAAGTCTAAGATTAAAAAGATGACTTTTAAGGCTTCATAGTAGGCTTGACAGATTTTATAAATCAAAACCACAAAGACAATGCACACATAACCACTACAGTTTGGCCACATAACCCGAAATTGTAGAACACCTATTGCTGCTAGGAATCAATGAACTCCCACTTGTTATGAGTGTGGAGGTTTGGGACACTACAAATGTATGGACATGTACTAGAAAGGAAAAGCTTATGAAGACTCTAGCGCCACGACGTCTAACCTCAACATCTAAGGAGAGACCCTCCTGTATTACCTAGCCGATCTTAAGCGGAAACTTTTATTTAGACTTTTAAATTCCAATAGGAATTTGTATTGTACTTTCTTTTGAACCTTGTTGTACCTGTGGATGATTTAAATTATCTATCAAATTATCGTATTATGAAAATTTCGTCAATATTAACTTAGATTCCTTATTTACTCTTGCAAACTACTCTCTCAAATATCATGAAATCATAATGCTATTTTGACGAAAATGAGCAATGTCATGTTTAGTCCTCAATTATACATGGCCTGATCAACTATGTATAATTTAGGAAGGACCACGCCAGGCTGAGAGTAGTCTCCTTAATACTTCTGTCAAGAAAACAATTTTCTAGTTATGGTCAAGTTTTGTGTGCGTATTCACAAAGTGTATTTATCACAAGGAACCAAACTAATAATCATAATAACTAGGTAAATTTTTACCCCCTTTAAAAAAATATTATAAACTGACGTGTTAAGCCGAAGGGAACGAATAAGCCACTTAGAGCGTTGAGCCTTAGACGACAACAATAAATAGTATACCCAATTGTCACTACTTTGAACGCTCTAATGTTAAAACAATTTAGAGGGGAATGCAAAACGAGTTACCATGCAGTGGTAACGAATAAAAAAAAACAAATAAATTTATTGCCACAACATCCATTTATTATCTTAGAAGTAAGATTACATAAGAACATAAAGGAAATACAAGTTTTATTACAACCTTCCCCTAGCAATAATATCTATTCCTTCCAAAAGAGATCCACGCCAATAGCAAGAACGATGAGGGGCACAAGAATCGCTAGAATAAAGGCCAGATACTGAAATTCTTCTTCGTATAGGACGTAGGCAGATAAATGACAAGTGCTACCGCGCTCGCCATCGCCAAGAGTGTAATGATATGCAACATTTTTAAGGATTGGATAAGAGAAAATTTAAGTGAAAGATTTAGTGTTGTGTGGAGAAATTGAGGATAAAAATTTGGTATTTAAAAGGAGAAAATAACCGTTGGGGTTACTGTTCACGTATAAAAAAAATTACCAACACCACTTTACTATATAAATTCGACATCATTTTATACAAAATACTAGGCCAAAAAGGCGAAGACGTATCATTAGTCGTCCTAGGATAAACCGTCGACAAGTTAAACGTCATCAAGGAATTGAGACCCGTACCAATGAAATTCTACATATGATTTAAAAAATTGGACTTACCGTTATTAGGAGGATTAAGACGAGCATTTACAACTCTTCATCATACAATATTCCGGAGTGTGAATGCATCGATTACCGGGAATTAAATAAGCTGACGGTGAAGAACCGTTATTCGCTCCCGATAATTTATGATTTGTTTGATCAACTTCAAGGGTTGAGTGTTTACTCGAATATCGACCTGAGGTCGAGCTATCATCAACTGGGGGTTCGTGAAGCAGACATTCCAAAGACTGCCTTCAGAACTCCATATGGACATATGATTTCAGTCATTCCTTGGTTTGGACAAAGCACCGGTGCGTATTTAGGGGACCTCATGAATCGGGTGTGCAAACCATATTTGGATAAGTTTGTGATCGTCTTTATTGATGATATATATTAATTTTTCAAAGAATAAGAAGGAATATAAAGAACATCAATTGCTTGAGAAGGAGAGATATTGATATGATAAATTTTTCTAAGTTGTATATTTCCGGATTCTCCAAAAAGTACTAGTTCCTTGGTCTCGTGATTGATAGTCAAAGGCATTTTCACCGGGAATCCCGCAAGATCGAATTCATAAAGATTTGGGCTCTCCTTAAAACACCAACAGGATCGTCAATCTTGAGTCTTGCTACGGGATTACCAAAATTCATCGAAGGATTTTTGAAGATTGCCAAGTCAATGACCAAGCTTACTCAGAAAGGAGTTAAGTTGATTGGGGTGACAAGGTAGAAGCAGCGTTTCAACTGATTAAGCAGAAGTTGTGTAGTGCACCAATCCTGGCTTTATCTGAAGAAAGCGAAGATTTTATCGTATACTACGATGCTTCGATCAAAGGTTTGGGCGTTGTGTTGATACAAAGAGAGAAGGTGATTGCTTATGCATCAAGCCAATTAAAAATTCATGAGAAGAAATATACGACTCATGATTTAGAACTTGGTGCAGTGGTGTTTGCTCTAAAGATTTAAAGGCACTATTTATACGAAACCAGGTGTACGGTGTTCACTGATCACAAGAATTTACAACACATTCTTAATCAGAAAGAGTTGAACATGAGGCAACGTCGTTGGTTAGAGTTACTTAGTGATTACGAATGTAAGATTCATTATCACCCGGGGAAAGCAAATGTTGTTGCTGATGCTTTGAGCAGGAAGGAGCGAATTAAACCATTAAGAGTTTGAGCCTTAGTTATGACTATTGGCTTAGATCTTCCTAAACAAATCCTAGAAGCTCAAATTGAAGCACAGAAACCCAAAAACATTCTCAAGAACTCCGAAAATGTTAGGATGCTATGATCAGAAGGATATACCGAAGTGAAGTGGAAACCACCGCGCGGATGGAACTCTATGCTTAAATGGCAGGAGTTGGTTTCCTGATATGGTAATTTGAGGACTGTGATTATGCAAAGTCCCACAAGTAAAAAATACTCTATCCATTCAGGTTTTGCAGAACATGGAGAAGCTATATTAGTGGCCCAATGTGAAAGCCGACATTGCCACCTAAGCTAGCAAATGTTTTGACATGTACTAAGGTCAAGGCTGAACACCAAAGGCCATCGGGTTTGTTGGTGCAACTCGATAACCTCAATGGAAGTGGGGACAATTTATCATCATGGGATTTTGTCACGAAGCTTCTTAAGTCGTCACAGGTTATGACACTTAGTTGGATGGATTGTTGGCCGACTTACTAAGTCTCTGCATCTTTTGTACATCCGAGGGAAAACTAATCCCATGGAGAAACTGCATTAATGTACCTAAATGGTAGTCACGAAGGCTTGGATAACTGTTCTTAATTATTTGTAATCGCGTCCTTAGGTTCGCATCAAATTTTTTGGAGGTACTATTCGAGGATGAGTTACTATTCTAGGATATGTGTATGCTTACCTTCCACAAAACCTGACGTAAACTAAGCCTTAGAGGGATCTATTAAACTCCCAGGGATTTGATGCGTTGCTTGTCTGTGATCGACTTTTGGAAAGGGTTGGGGTTAACCTTTTGCATCAGTCAGTTTTTTCATATAACAATAGCTATCTGTTAGCATCAGGTTGCACATTTGAAAGCATTTACGGTCGAAAGTGTCGTTCACCTATGTGTTGGGCTGAGGTTGGAGAAGTTTAACTCACGGTCCTGGAAATAGTTTCAAGAGACGAACAGAAGATACGCCACGATCTAGCAAGAATACAAGCCACATGTGATAGGCAAAAGAGTTACGCCGATTTAAAGCGTAAGCCAATGGAATTTCAAGTTGGGGGATAGTGTTATGCTTAAGGTTTCGCCTTGGAAAGGGGTCGTACATTTTGGGCAAACGAGGGAAGTTAAACCCTGGTTTGTCAGACCATTCATGGTGATTTGGGAAACGGTTAGAGCCATTGCTTACAAGCTTGAGCTTCCTCAAGAGTTGAGCAAGGTTCATAATACGTTTCATGTATCCAACTTCAAAAAGTGCCATGCCAACAAACCATTAGTCGTTCTGTTGGATGGACTTCATATTGATAACAAGCTTCATTTTGTCAAGGAACTAGTAGTAATCATGGATTGTGGCATTAAACAATTGAAACAAAGCCGTATCCCAATTTTCAAGGTTTGATGGAACACTAGGCGAGGCCCTGAGTTTACATGGGAACGCGAGGATTAATTTCGAAAGAAATATCCACATCTCTTCACAAAGACTGCACCGTTGTCAAGTGCCACGTCTTAATCCTTGAGGACAAGGCTCATTTAATGGGGGAAGACTATAACACCCCGTGTTTTAAGGTTACTTATGACGTTAATAAATTTACTATTTATTTTTAGTATTATACGCGTTTGCTTTTAAATCGTAATCGTTAAGTTAAATCGCGTAAGCTAAAAAATTTATCATTCAATGTTAAACGGTCATAGAACAATTAATTGTTTACATCAAGCAAGTGTTAAGTTAATTTATTTTGTGAGGATAATTATTAACTTTGGTCATTTTATTTTTATTGGTTACGTAAAATGTTTACGCTTCGCGATAAAATACTTTTAGGCATTCCCGAAACCACCAAAACTTTTCTACGCTTCAAAAAATACCCACAATTATACCCAATACCTAAAGTTTACAAAATATCATCACAAATAAGCACATAGGGCCAGATATAGGGAGATAAGAACCAAGGAAATATCTTACAAACACCTTTCCTTGATTTCATGGGATGTTCTCTAGTTTTAGGAACATTTAGATATTTTTCTCAAGACTTCCATGTACTCTTGACCAAGACTTCCTAGAAATCCTCTAAGTGTTCCTTGACTAAGTCCTAGGTATATAATGCCTAAACTAGGAAAGATAACACATACACACTTCATTTGCTAAGTGAAAAACCAACAATCTCTCCCTTTTCTCTCTACATAGGCCACGGCCAAACATGTATAACACAAACCATCCATACAATTTTATTTACAACATTTCAAGTTCATACATATTATCTAAGATAAACACAGAACTCTTTAGAGGTTGAAGGTTTGGTTTAAGGTTTACAAGTTTTAAACACGAAAGGTTCAAGATTAGGGTTTTGCTTGGAATTAGGGTTTTCAAGTGTTGAATATAACACCCTGTGTTTTCAAGTCATTGACGACGTCAACAAATCCGCAATGTACCTTTTGTATTGTACGAATTTACTTGTAATTGTAAAAGTTAGGGTCTAATCCGTAGTAAAAAATTAGGTTTCAACTGTAAGGGCATTAAACTAATTAAATGTTTACCATTATGCAGGGGTTATATAATTATTTAAGGATAATTATTAACTTTGTTCATTTATTTTTATCGGATAACGTTAAGTGTATACGTTTCGCGATAAATTGCGTTTAGGCACTCCCGGAACCACAAAAACTTTTCTACGCTTCAACAAATACCCACGTTTATACCCAATACCCAAAATTTACTCAATATTATCATACATATGTCTCTAAAACCGGATATAGAGAGAAAAGAACAAGAAATGCAAGTTGAGAACACATTTCCATGTTTTCATGGGATGTTCTCAACTATTTGAGGACATACACCATCCCTACCATGCCTTGACCAATGACTAAGACTTGGCCATCCCTAGGACTTGCTTTATGTTCCCTTGACCAACTATACATCTTATATACATGCACATAGCTAGCAAGTAACTCATATACACTTTACACTTAGAGAAAAATTTACAAAACTCCCTCCCTTGTCCCTTCATAAGCTACGGCATACCACCCCCCACCACACAAACCCATATCAAATTTTCTACAACCCATACCCTCCTATATACACATATTCTAAGATGTACTAAGGCATTTGCAAGCATTGGTTAACCATATTCAAGTATTTCTCAAGTTAAAGAAAGCTAGGGTTTATTAAGTGCAAGCTTGGGTTTTGTGGCTAAACAAGGGTTTAGCACTTGATTATCATCACCATCATACATCTTAAGGTCCACTTGAACTCTTTATATTCTTGTAACTTTCATTATTATGCATATGATCATTCTATTTAGCTTATATCACCATTTAAGTTTTAATCATGAAAATAAAGTTTTCACTTGAAATGACCACATGGATTACTTTTATATATGTTATGTTATTACTTTCATCATGTTAAAAAGGATGAGAAAATGTTGTATCATATTGTTTTGGTGTAAACATGATTATGGATTAATTAGGGTTTTCATAGTTTCATAATATGTTTCAACTTAAAGAAATACATAAGACATGTTAATATTGAGTATGGACTTTTAATCATGTTAATAGAACACTAAAATAAGGTCATATGGAAAGAAATACACTTGTACCCATTTGGTTATGTATAAAAATGATTATTGACAAAACTAGTAAATTAGAGATTTCTTAAGTAAAGTTATAATTTTAAGTCATGTATCATGGAATTGTTAACCTTGATAATTGGACACATAAGGACTCTTATGGACAACGTAAAGTGTTAATATAGGATTGATATATAATATAACAAGATACTATGAGATTGTCGGTAAAATACAAAGAAAAATGGTAATGTATTAAAGAAAAGATCAAATGGATTGTTTTAAACGGTTAATAAACGAAAAAGTAAGAAACTTGTTAACGGATTAATACGAAAAGTTACGTTAAAAAACAAGTTATGTTAATAAAAACAAAGTCGTAAATAAATTTTTTATAAAAACATTTTTATAAAATTCAAACAGCAAGGGTTAGTCATTTTTTGAATTATTTAATACATATTTTTAGGATCCGAAATGATAAAGAATCGTAATTTTTCAATTATTAACGAACGAGTTAAGAATTTTGCGAGTTTACGACAATTAATACTTTATAAAACTATTTTTTATAAAAGTTACTGTATTCATGACAGAAGAAAGGTTTTATTTTTGTATAAACCTCATAAACAATATAGAACTTTAAATCGAGAACGTCCTCGAAAGAATTCATTAAAAAACGGGGCTTATATAACGGAAATAAAATACGACATTTTCGGGGTTTTACGGACGACGATTTCGGAATTATTCGAAAAAAAAAAAACCCCTTCCTTTTTTGGTCTGCCATGAACAGTATAGTTTCTGTTCATCAGGGGATAAAATTTATAAAATTGGCAAATATCGAATAACACGTACTTATACGGAAAAGTGGGACATAAGAAACGCAGAGAATCGGGTTTTTTAAAACGCGGGTAAAGTTACGCCCAATTTTACTATTGGTAATTATAACGCTTTTAACTATTAACACAATTTACCAAAACCATTAGTTGGTGATTGAGCTATTAGATTTATTATGTGGTTATCCAAAGTACTTATATTTATAGGGGAGTTTCATAATGAGGCCTCTTCGGATGGCGTTTCGACGAGTAGTTGGATTTTACGATTTAAAGTGTCCTAACTCCTCGAACGTCATGTCATGACCTCTTTAATTATGATATGCCCGATACGTTAGTACTATGTAACAAACTATAGGATTATATTCAATGTCTGTCTAGATTAAGTACTCGGTACTTATACGACACTTAATTTAATTAGTAGCATTTGATCAATTCGCGTGGGCATTCATTTGTGATACACTTGGGAACTGCATTACTCACTCAAGGTGAGTTCATAGCCCCACGTTTTACATGCTTTTGTTTTACAAAGTTTTTGGGGTGAAAAACATGCAATGTTTTACAACTGAACACAAGTGGTTAAGTTTCATATTATGATTACATGTTGCCTAAGTAGCGATAACCCAATCTGAGCCCATTATCATGAACTGTTAATTATGAGCGCGAATGTTATGAATAGATCTATTGGGTTTGACAACCCCGTTCGGGTGATTAGCTATCACCAGTGAAACGAACGTATACCATATCGAACATAGGATGTTGCGGGTTAGAACATCACCACGGGCAAACGGCCATTAATTTGGCATCCATACATGTCAAGCATCAGTGTCATGAGCTTAGAGCAACGTAATTACATTTATATGATATCTGCATCTGTTGCATTATCATACACTTGAGAGATCTTGTGGTCCTACAATATATGATTTATCAAACCTATGAATTCACCAACATTATTGTTGACGTTTTAAAGCAATGTTTTTCAGGGGATCAATAAGCACAAGGTGCGATGGATACATTGGTGGTTTTGAATTGGATGTCATGCATTAAAGATTTTGTCGCATTTCATTTTGTTATCTGTTATGGGTTGAAAATCTTTGTATTTTGATCAAGTGAACAAGTTAAGCTTCGGGCTTATGTAACAATTACTTTGTTAAATCCAATGTATCATTTTCAAACGACTTTTTGGTCGTTCTATATATATCTTGTGTTGTTGATTCATGAAGTAACACGCCCCGGACCCATATTCCGCTGCGACCCAATTTGGGGGTGTTACAAATATCAGCATCAATATCTTCAATGCGCCTCCCCTGTTTGGATGCATCTTCAGGAACACCTAAACTCTCCTGATCTACAGAGGACTCAACTCTCCTAGACATACCAACTTTCCTGAGTCTTTTCAAACCTGCAGGTCTTGATATTTTCATCCTTTCTAACCTCTGGATCCTCTTCTTCAAAGCATCAATCTCCTTAGCTTGAGTATCCTTTTCTTTTTGTAAATCAAGAACCTATGTTTATAATTTAGTTTCATGCTATCCTCACCACTAGGTTGTGGATCACTGGAAGGTGTTGGTAAACTTTCCTCATGCTCTGCCTCATCTTAAGGAACCTCTGCCTCCTGTCTTTGAACCTTCTTAGATAGTTTGTCCTTCTTGGGTTGGGAAGATGAAGATGGTTGATCAATAATAGGTATTGAAGTGGAATCAGTTGGATTATCTGAATCCTCACCTATTTCTTCAACATGTTGAACCATCATGGTATCAAATAAAGGTGTTTTCTCTTCCTGCCCTCTTCATATTTGCAAACACTTTCTTGGTGTGAAAGGGGTTAACAAAAATCTTCTTGTGTGTTGACATATTACCCAATTGTTGATTAATGAAAACTTGGAGAAAACGTAGATACAGCAAGAATTTGACTCCTTAATCCAAGTGTTTCACCATTGCATCAAAGATATACTTAGACAGATTGAACTTCTGATTAGTTGCCAAGCATATGATCAACAGAAGCCATAGAACTACAGAACTATAACCCTCTTCTTATCAACTAGGGCTTGTAACTGTCGCACTCCATTAACTATCTGTACCTTAGCAGTTGCCCAAAATTATTC